>VZTE01003567.1:1910711-1980130 GCA_013397775.1 Eulacestoma nigropectus
ACCTCCCCCCCCCCCCCCCTCCATTTTAAGCTTTCCCACATTTTTTTTTCTTTTCTAATTATGCCTGGTTTCTGGTTTTGATCAGGCAAGAATCAGAGCATGAAGAGATCCCAAACAGAGCTATAAGCTGCCTCATGACCAGGAGTGCAACATGGATGGCTTTGGCTTAGGGCTCAGCATTCACCTCTGTGCAGCACCAGTTTGGGCAAGCAGTAGGAAAACTGCAGAAATTGGTGTGGCTGGTGGTGAACACCCTGCACTGCTGGGGAATATGGGGGAATGTTTCTTTTTCTCCTGCCGTTAATGCCAGCTTCAGACTGTGCCACTGGCACCCGAAGCCCAGCGCAGTGTGATGGGCGTTTCCCTGGAGCTAAGGTGCTGTGCATCAGTCCACTGGCTGCCTCTGAGCACGAGCAGGGGCCACATGGGGGTGACACAGGGCTCTGGGGTTGTGTGACATGTCTTGAGGTCAGGGAGAGATGGGGACCATCGGACAGCAACATGTGGGGTCTGTGGAAGCAGTAGCACTGTCCTTGTCAGATCCTTACTACACTGCTGCTCTGGCTTTTGTGAGCTTATCTTCTGCTCCTTTATCTGAAGGGTATATGGTGAAAATATAGATTTTATTAATAAAAATTTGCACATTCTTCTGGCCGTGTCTGTCTCCTTTATGCTGGCCACGGGTGGTGCCCAGGCCCTGATGCCCTGCATGTGGGCCCTGCCTTGTGATGTGCCCAGGGTATCGTGGGGGGAGAGGGAACAGTCATGCTGTGGAAAAGATGGGAAAAGAGTGATTTTACACCCCTGTCAGTACTGCTGTGCCAGCAGCGCAGGTCACATGGTCCTGTGACAGGAAAATGTGGATGGTGCTGATTGTATCTGGAAAGTCATAGCATGGGAATTGGACTGAAAAGTCCCAAATCATTCTGATGTTGGTTCCTGCTATGCACTGCTTTATCAGATTATATTTCTTCTTTGTAACTGACTTTTTTTCTTTGTTTTTCTTTTGTTTTCCAGGACCTGCAGTAAGTATCGTGGATTTTACTGTTGGATCAACAAAGTTAAGGCTTCCCCTTCCCCTGCCTTTCAGTGTCCTTGCAAAAGCACAGCATTTTTTGGTAGAGGTGTGTCTGGAAACAAAATCAGTACCAGATGCTGCTGTATTTTTTTTTCGTGATTGTAGACAAATGCGGGGAGGGGGGGTGGGGGAGGATTTTAAAATGTTTAACTTGCTGCCTCAAGGGACTTCCAGTAATTTTAAACTCAGAAAATATTCAGTAAAAAGGAGTTTTCCCTTTAAAGAGTTCTTTAGTCTGCCTCTATTTAACAGAAAGAGTGCTGTACTAATATTTTAACATGTTAGTGGGTTTATTGGTTCTAAAGCTCTGTCTTGCTTTTCTTATCTGTTGTGTTTCCAGCATTTAATATGGGTTTGGTCGCCTCACAGGGGGGGCTAGAGGGAAAACCATAGCTTGCTTGCTTCTTTCTTTGAAGTTTTGGGTAGAATAGTGAGCATTCATACCAATGCAACCAGAAAATTTATGGGGAAATAGTTGTTTGAAGGGGTAATAGTTGAAAATGTGTCAACTCCTCCTTTCAAATGTTCAGACGTGCCTTTGGCTGTGCCACCACATCCAAATCTGTTGTTCTCCTGCTGGTTTTGGAGTGAGAATTTATGTTTTGTTTGTGCCCTCCAAGTTGCTGAGAGTTGGTTTAAAAAATAAATTATGGGTATTAGGTGCTTCTGGTTTTCTACCTTTCTTCCCCCAAAGGAGGAGGAGGAGGAGAGGTGCAGGCTGTGTGCAGCCACATTTCCTTGTCTGTCATTGCACTAACAGAGGCATTTCTTCATGTGATTCTCTTCCTATAGAGCCTCACTGGGTTGAAAAGGGCTCGTTCTAGGGAAAAGAAATTTGGCAACTATTCCTGGGCTAATAAATTTCCAGTTCTGTTTTGGTGACAAGGAGTGCACTTGAAGCGTGGGGGCTGTCCCAGCACTATGGCTTTGGCTCTCCTGGGATTGGCAGCACTCCCTCTGAGTTTAGTTAAGGGTTTTCAACTCTTTGAATTTTTGCTTCTATTTCAAGTTCATTTTTTAATGTAAAGACTTAAGAGGGAGTTGAGCAAAACAATTATTTGGGTTTACAAATAGAGAGGATACTGGGATACTGCCTTATTAAAACTCCATATATACACCTATAAGGGACATTTCCCCCTTGACTGAAGTACTTTGGCTCATTTGAAATGGATTTGTGTAGCTGTTTGGTTGTGCTCAGAGGCTGTTATCAGCCCACACGCAGCCGGGTGCGTTGCTGCCTCACGTGTGCTGTCTGGTCACGTTTATTATGGCGATCCAACGCAGGCAACATATGGTGCACTATTAATTTTTCTTTGTCTCTAGTTGGTTTCATTTCCTGGTTCCCACAGCACTATTGAATTGCAAATGGAGCACAGGGGAGATTTAACACAAACAAGACCTTTTTTCCTTTCCTCTCCCCTTGCCCTTCTTTGAAAGACAACTCCTGGTTTAGTTAATTTTTGGGTTGGGTGGGACTTGTTGGTTGATTGGTTGGTTTTGGTTTTTTTTAATCCTGCTTTTTAACATAAGTAGCATTTGCCAGAGAATTCTTTAAGCATAATATAAAATAAGTCCTGGAACCCACAGAACGACAATATTATTTTATTTCAACAGTACTGCATTTATTAGTTTCTTCTGTTTCTTGATTTAGGCCAGAAGGAAATGATTACTTCTTACATGTACATCACACTGCTCTAACTATATCCTCAATTCTGTTGTTCTCTAGTAGCAGTTGTTCTGGTGCTTTATTCTTTTGGCTGTCATAAGTTAGTTATGCATATAAAATTATTAGAATTTGTTATACAGGATTTGTGGCTGATGGATGATTGATTGTCCTGTCTGTGAGTAAGGGGTATTCTGCTCAGATATGCTATAAAACCTCTGTTTTGGAGAGTATTAAAATCACATGCTGGGTAGGAAATTTCTACAATTGAAATATAGACTTACCACAGACTGTAATTAAACATTTACAGTCACAGATATTAGCAAACACATTATGTGTTATTGTGCTGGCTGGGGAACTCACCAGCCAGTGAGGGCAGGGCGTTCCAAGTGTTTCCTATTTATCTGTGTATGCTCCACTGCCATACGTCTCCATAAAAACCTCCCTGTACACTTTATTCCAAGACTGTAATTGGTTAAATAGGCGGTTATTGAAGTCAGCGTTGTTTCTGGATGAATCAAGAGTGCTGCAGGAGGCATTACAGCTGCAGGGGTGCTTAGGAGAAGGGAGAACCCCTGTGCGGGGTGTGGAGGGGGCTGCTGAGCTGTTCCATGCCGTGAGAAAGGCCTGACTCCGACTCTGTACCCACAGCACGCTGACACAACCTGTGCTCATGGCAGCAGATGGCATTGCTGTACCAGACACTCACCTTTCTGCCTGTTTGTGTGCCAGCTAACTCTGAACAGCTCCTTCCCGGGGATCTGCCGTCCGTCTGGCCTGCAGCAGGCTCTGCTGTAGCTCATGGCGTGGTTAACGGCCCCTCGGGCTGTAAACGCCTCTGGGAACCTCCCGAGGAGAGCATGAAAGGTGGAATATCCTGAATGGGCTGTGTTTTATCCTGCTGATCCTGCAGGTGCTACCAGGAATTGCATTAGGGTCTTTCCCCGCAGCATCAGCTGTGCTTTCTGCTTCATTGCAAAGTAAAGCAAAGCTTAGATGTGAGCTGGGAGAGCTGCACCCTGCAAGGATGTTAATGGATCTAAGACAGGGGTGAACCTTCACCGAATGAAGTGCTGGAGCAGGAGTTTGAAGCTCAGTGATTGCTGTCCTGGCCACTGGCTCAGCAGCTGCAGCCCCCACGGCCTCTCCCCAACACCCGGGTGTTTCCTTTCCTCTCGGTACCCCCATCCCAGGGGTTCATGGCCAGGATCCAGTGTGTGCCATGCACATCCATGGCTTCAGGGGCAGCAGGGGCACGGTGCAGGGATGGGTGGAAGTTGGCAAAGCCTGCGGTAAGTAGCCAGAGGGGAGCAGGAGATCAAAACCCAGGGAAAATACGCTGTAGGTGTGACCTGTCTGATAGGAAAGTTGCCCCAAGAAGTTTCTCTGGAGTTTAGTGCCAGGGCTGGCTGGAGAGCCGATGGCCCCGTGTCCTGCCTGCTGCTTTGTGATGTCAAGCTGCTCCAGGTGCATTGACTGACTTATCTCCCTTGTTCCACCCCACAGGGGCAGTCAGGACGCGATGGTTACCCGGTAACTCCACTACTCCTTTTATTTTTATTCTTTCCTAATCTCTGCTCTGTGGTCCTCTCCAGCTTTTTCCATGATGCTTGATATTCCTTGCCTGTTTTAAGCTTCCTTTTTTTTTCATTTCTTCCCTCTTTCTTCGTTAGCAATAGCTTTTGAGGGATTTAGCCCTAAAACTTAAAAGCCTGAGTAATAATCTCCATTAATGTTTATAGGGATGAGATACTTGAGCCCTTTCATGGTTGTACTCATGGTCTCGCCTAAGAATTCACTGGACTGCAAAGCGAGTGAAGGCTTTGGGGTTTATCCCACTTAGCACTGTAAGAGGGCAAATCTGGGATGCTGGTGAAAGAGTCTCAGGTGTTGAGATGGATCTTCATTTGTCCACATCCAAAAATTTTTCCCTGGGAGTAGAGCTGTCCTGCGGGACGTGCAGGAGGAGGGAGTCCTTGCTCTGGCCAGATCCCAAACCTCAGCCTCCTGACTGGCTCCCCTCATCCTCATCAATGCGCTTGGATGGCCACAGTGCTCCAGCTCCAAGGGGCTCAGCAGCTCATCAGGGAGCAACTCCCAAGCATGCAAATGGTGTAAGGGGTTGGTAAAAAACACTCTGTGAATTCTCCATGTTCATGGCATGGAGAGAGAGTTTCCATCTCTGCTCCTGCTTTTTGAATGGATGTGTTGAGCCCTGCACTGCCTGTTCCTCTGGAAGGGGTTTCTTGGCTATTCTTAGCCTTCTCCTTCCTATGGTTGATGGCCTTTTCTCCATTTTTTTTTCCTTCTTTTCTTTTTTTTTTTCTTTTTTTTTTTTTTTTCTTTAATGGGGGTGTTAGCACTCCCCCTTNACTTTTTTTGTTTTGGTTTTTTTTTTTTTTTTTTTTTTTTTTTCCTGAATGAGTGTGTTAGAACTCCCTCCTTGTCTCTGCCACCACGTGCCCTGGCCTGGTTCCCCTTGAGTGCCCAGAAACCATAGAAACCTCTCTTGAGTTTTTTGTGTGTCAGGGAGCTGACACAAGAGAGAATTGGAAGGGAATTCCAAGGCTATTTGCAGTTTTCCCTTCCCCTGGACCCTGGTGATCCTCCCTGGAGAGGACAGCGGCATTTCCCCACAAAGGGAGAGGTGGGAGATGGGGTTAATTTTGCAGAACCAGCCTGTGCTGCTGTTGCATCCCTGACATGAAAGCACTCCACCAAATGATTAGGATAGATTAAGTTTGTTGTGAGGGGAGAGAGGGGAGGCTGTGGGCGAGCAGGGCTCTGTGTCCAGGGAAGGGGTTTGTCTCCCTCAGGTGGCACCTGCCCGCAGTAGCCCCGGAGATGCTGGAGCCAGGGGGTTGCACATATGCCTCAGGGGTCTGTTGGAAATGGAGAGTTTAATTTATTAGAAATGAAGATGTGAAATTTCACTCTAATGGGCTGTTTAATGTCAGTTTTAGAGTGGCTTTTGCCCTTGTGGGGTGTGGCAAACACTGCTGGATTAGCAGTGCCCTTGGCAGGTTTGCCCCTTCATGTCTCAGTCGTGTGGTTTAGTCACAAAGCTCTGAAAACCAGAAGCTCTGGCAGGAAACAGGGACTGTTCCCTAGGACAGAGCATCACCACTGTCCGCATGGGAAGCCTGGCACCTTGCCTGTCCCAGCTCCTGGAGAGGGATTTTGGTGATGCTCCAGCGCTCCTGGATGGTGCAAGGGACTGGCAGTGATGTCAGCTCTGCTGCCACATCTGCACTGGGAAGATGGCATTAACATCATCACAAGGTTTTTCCTCCTCTCTCTTACCCCCAGGACCTGCAGTCTAGGGGAGCTATGGGGCTGGTCTTATCCTGGGTCTGAAACCAGCAATCACTGAATTACTACATCCACTTGGCTGTGGCTGCACTAATTAACTTTATCTAATGAGGAGGTGAGGGTAATTATATCTCCAAAGCAAGATGTATACCTGAAAAAGGAGGAAACTAAACATAAAGCAGGCTTGGGAGTATTATTCAGTAGAAGCATATGGACAGGTTTCATTAAATCTTGTTGCAATTCAAATGAATTTAATTGTTTAGTTCCCTTCAGGGTGATCAAATAAACTCTGAGCTGTTTCAGGGGGTGGCTGTGGTGAAAATGCAAAGGTAGAAGGTGGATATTAAGTGGTGTGTGGTGACACGTGCATCCCTTGGCCAGCAGTGCTTTGAGCTGCTAGTTTATAACTGAGCTGCAAGCAAAGGAAGCTTTAAAGGGATGAAGTGATCCAGAGCTCTGGAAATGGGGCTGAAAGAGAAAACAACTTCTATAAGATGATTTCAGTGCTTTTATACTTAACATCTTAAGAGGAGAGGTTGGGACCTTACAATAAAATTTTACAGCAGAAACAGTTTTTTTTTTATGAAGTTCTGTAGGTTTATTGTTATTTTTGAAATCCCATAGAGGATTTAGTTTCCATTTTTAACCCTATGGCATATCCTACTAACATTTTCGTAACAGCTACAAAGGATGATGGGATTTGTTGCTCTTCTGCTCGTTTGATTTGGTTTTGACATCCCACTGATCATGGATCACAGCACATACCTCAGCCTGAATTTCAGTATAAGGGCTGTATGGGTCTGTCTTCTCTCCTTTTCCCCCAGTAACATTTGAACTTGGCCTATTTCAGCCAGGTTTGACAGAAGGACAAAGACTTTGTAGATAATAGTTTAACTTTTGATACTGGGGGCAGGTTAAGGGAAAAAAACCTTTCTGACGCCCATGGTGAGGCAGGAGCCATGCTGCCATACAGCTGCCTTGAGCTCAGGTTTGCAGGAGGGCAGCGGAGGAAAAGCAGATGTGCAGCCACCACAATGATGGAAATGTGTTTCTCGTTGGGCAGGACCAGGCCCTGGGACCGGGATCCCCTGGGACGTGTCCCAAGCTGTACTTCCTGAGGCAAGGAGCATCCGTGCTGCAGAGTGGTTCCCCTCGACTTGGTGTCCTGTCAGCGTGTCGGGGTCACTTGTCCTCGTGAAGCTGGGAGAGGAGGGAGGGGTTGGCTGTGCAGAGGGCTGGTGCGGTGAGGTTGTGGCTGCTTTCGTGAGCAGGGCAGGCAGCTGCATCTGGGCAGGAGGAAAAGGAGAAAATGAGGAGCAGATGGGAGAACTGAACTGTGAGTAGGCTTTGAGCTGACCTTTCAGAGCAGGAGGATCTCTGCATTACGCAGCTGTTTAATTGGATATTAGGAAACATTTCTTCACCAAAAAGGTCGTGAAGCATTGGCCCAGGGCAGTGGTGGAGTTACTGACCCTGGAGGGATTTAAAAGATGTGGCTCTCGATTTAGTTGTGAGGTTGGCAGTGCTGGGTTAATGGTTGGACTTGATGATCTTAGAGGTCATTTCCAACCTGAATGATTCTGTGATTCTAAGCAGTGGCTGTGCGGTGCTCTTAGCAGCCTTGCCCCCATCTCTTTCCCTGCCTCATGCAGGGATGGTTCTGTACTTGCCTTCAAACTACTCAGTTGCTCTCCTACATGATATTTCTCCTCTTTCCCAGTGAGATGCTGCCTTTGTGGTTCACCAGAACCCATTCCCTTCTCTCTCTCCGTTTATTGGAGAGGCCTTTTGAAGCCAAAGTCTCTATTTCTTGAGAGTTTCATCTGCCTCTACTACTCCTCCCTAAAATCAGTCTCAGCTACACCGCTACGTGACATCCCAAATGGAGGATTGTCACTTCGAGTGGGAAGAAACCAAAAAAATGAAGTTGATTAATGAGGGGAATTACTTCATGTGCATATCTTCATTAATAGAAAGCAGAGCAGGGAAGAGGCTTAGCAGAAGAAAAGTATGATGTGAAACAGAGTTGTCTCCTATTTTATACATTTCCCTTAGAGTACTAGGATTTATTTTTAGTTGAGCGGTGTGCTACTCCTTTTGTTCCTCTGGTGTACAATGTTTGCCTTCTGAATTTTGTTAATCACTTGTGTGTTGCCTGGAAGAACCCAGGCATCATCCTGCACATCTCTTGCAGCAGTGGGAACCTTTTGGGAAGGCAGGGAGAAAAGGCTTCATGTTCTGCCTGCTTAGAAGTAATACAGCTTGTTACTGAAAATAATCCAGCATTGAATATCCAGCTCTGGGGTCCCCAGCACAGCAAACACATTATCCTGTTGAAGCAAGTCTAGAGGAGGCTACCAGGATAAATAGAGGAATGGAGAACCTCTGCTATGAGGAAAGGCTGAGAGAATTGAGATTTTTCAGCCTGGAAAAGAGAAGGCTTTGGGACATCCTAATTGCAGCAGTGCAGTACCTGAAGTAGCTACAAGAGAGCTGTAGAGGGACTATTTACAAGGGCCTGGAGCGACAAGACAAGGGGAATGGCTTCCCACTGACAGAGGGCAGGGTTAGATGGGATATTGGGAAGAAATTCTCTGTTGTGAGGGTGATGAGGCCCTGGCACAGGTTGCCCAGAGAGGCTGTGGCTGCCCCATCCCTGGAAATGTTCAAGGCTAGGTTGGATGAGGCTTGGAGCAACCTGGTTTAGTGGAAGGTGTCCCTGCCCATGGCAGAGGAGATGAGCCTAGACTGTCTTTAAGGTTCCTTCCCCACCCAAACCATTCCATGATTCTGTAACTGATAGTGTCCTTTTCTAATGATAGGCAACTACACCAATATAATAAATTAATGGACTTAAGGTGAAAAAGAATCACGACACAGGCATTGCTCAATGCTGGCATTTCATTTTGGGGAATAATTGCTCAGTCGGAATTGAAATACTCCTGTAAAGGCCATTCTCATGTATTTATAGTCCAACTCACGCTAAGATGTTGTTGAAGCTAAGCAGGTCAGCATCTTCAGAAACTTTTATTTTGGGAGCTTTGGACAGTGAGCTAATATCTTCCTTTGGCTGCAGTGTTGTAAATCCAGAATTATCCACTGAAGTCAGCTGTAATGTATAAGCCAGAAATCAACTGGTAAAGATGGTAAAACCGTGGTTTTAATTAATTTTCAAGACATAAAGTGAAGCCAAATGTGTTTTTCTAGGCTGATGTCTGTGAGAGGGCTTGAAGAAGCATGTGTAGAAGGGAAGATGGTTCCCTGACTTATAAAAACCCAGCACAGTGAACACTGGAACAGTGACTTTGGTTACAGATCTAGACCTTGACCACAAACAGAGGAGTCTGGGGTTTTCTCCCCTCAGCAATTAAGAATTTCATTTAGTAGACAACTTAGACAGGGAAAGTCTGTGCAAGCTTTTCGTGTGTGACCCATAAATGTAATATGAATGCAGACAGGATGATGTGTGGGAAATGAGGAACACATGCCTTAGTCTGTTCCTGGTGGCAGCTCCTCCGTGCCATTGTGGTTCCTTTTTTACCAGAAAACTCCAAGGCATGCACTAAACCAGGCATTTTGGAAATGGCAACGCCAGAAAACCAGATGTGGCATTAATAACAAACTAGTTTTACAAGAGAACTGCAGGAGTAACTTAGAAATGAACTGTCTGATGTCTCGATGATGCATAGGTGGTTGCCTCCCCCTATGCAATTATCTCCAAGTGCTGCTTGGATGTGCTCAGGGTGCAGCCTGGGAGAGTGGCTGGAGGAGCCCTGTGTAGCTCTGGGATTGCTCCATGCGCAAACCAGAGCAGCAGACAGTGTTTTAACTCTTCAGGAGGGCTGCCAGAAATCCCATGTGAGGCCATGCTGTGTGGTCAGATCTCATGGGCTGCGTGGACCCCAAATTTTCCTGTTTTTTTGCGGTAGACAGTTGCTTTCCAGACCTTGGGTGGTAGCTCATGCACAGATGCAGTTGCCCGTGGTGTCCAAAAGACATTGCATGGGGGTTTTGGCTGGTCGTGCACTGCTAGACTTGGATATTTTAAACACTGTGGTGTGATGGTGTCTGTTGGTGAGGTATTTAGTTTTCTTAGCTAAGCTAATCAAGGTCATAACTGTAATTTAGGGTTCAGTCCTGTGTTCGTTCTCATGTTTTATTCATAAATATTCAGACTTCAAGGAGCGTCTCCTGTGCGTGAAGTCATTTGCACACATACCTCTCCCAGTAAGAGCCCAAAAGACAGAAGTAACAAACATTCGTTTTACAAGGCAAACTTTGTCGTTCCAGTCTTTTTCATTTTATTTTAATATCAGTTTTGTGGCCAATTCACGTAATTATTTGCCTAGAGGGAAAACCCTCTTTATACAGAGAAGGCAGATCCAGCGTGTTTTTCTGCTACATCCATTTGCTGGCTCTCTGATGTGGAAACAACAATGATTTTGTGAAGACCAGTTCTTCGTGGCAGCAGTTTATTTTCCTTTTGATTTAGAGGTAATTCTTCCACGGGGATAATAAAACGTTGTCTTATATCCCACCCAGTAGAGGAATTGCAGATGCATTTATTTATCCTCTGTGATTCCGATGGTTCTGGATAGGGAGAGGAGAGGGCCTGGTGAAGGTGCTGACAGCAATGGCAAGGAGAACTTTGCAGCCCAAATTGCACTGGCAGGGCAGAGGTTTGGTTTCTGGCTTCTCATGCTGCTTTTTCTCTGGTTCTCTGCTTCAAGTGTTGAGTGCAGCTGGTGGGTCTGCATCTCTGTTTCCAGTGCATTTGGGTCCACCCCTCTGGTAGAGAGGCTTGGTGTTTAGGCAGAGGAAAACTCTGAAAACCAAGACGTTTTCTCATTAACCACGAAAAGAGAGGTAATCCAAACAGAAGCTGTCAACCAGGAATGACACTGGTGTGGAAAGACTATAAAGGCAGTGACTTGCTGAAGCATTTGCTTGAAATTCCAACATTCTTCCAAAATAATTACTTACCTACTTAAAAATTGCATTCCCCCCAGAGAGGCCATCTCCTCTCTCATAGGTGGACATTAAAAAAATATATCCAAAGCCCAACTGGACATCAAATGCTTGAAGAAAGCAGTTGTGCAGAAGACATGGAACTCATTTAAGCGTCAGAAATTTGGGGGAAGTCGGGGGACTCTTTCTTCCCTAAAAGTACTTTGCTGTTTTGGAAGAAAACTGGTGCAATGTGATGCACAGATGAGTGAGTTCTTGCCTCTGAAATGGTGATCTGGCATGTCTGCCCAGGAACCACTGTGCTGGGAGAAGTGAACAAACTGTCTCTATTTTGGCATCTCCAAGTGACCTTCCTCAAAAACCCAAGCAGTGCCCTGTGCAGCTCCAGCCCAGTGTTTGTTTTCCACCCCTTTGGACCAGTCAGTGTTAGACTTGAATCCAGACATTTTTCTTGAGCATCTTTGAGAAGACATCCAAAACAAAGAGGAAGCTCTGTGCACAGACAGAAGGCGGCACATCTTGTGGTTAAGGCAGAGGCAGCTCCTGCAGGGAAAAAGGTCCCTTATCTCATCTGAAACCCTGCAGAACGTGGTTGACGTGTCTGGAGCACTCTGGTGAGCTCAGGCTAGCGATGCAAAGGAGGGGCTGAACCGTGGGCAGAGCCCAGCGCTGCCCCAAAAGCATTCTGAGGATAGGGTTGGAGTTTGGTTTTTCTGGTTTTGTCTGTTTATTTCTTTCTTTCCCAAGGCTTTCAGAAATGCTGGGAGCGTCCATGCCCTGTGGAAGGGAGATGGGCTCTCCCTGCAGAGGCTGGCTCTGCATGGCCGCCGGATGCCCGGCGGGGACCAGCCCGGCCTCCGAGGTGGCTGCTCCCTTGCAGAGCCGTCTGGTTTGCATTATGGCTGAAGTTTTTAGCAAATTACTGCTCCTTTCTGCTCCGCTTCCATCAAAAAATGGGCAGAGGCCTCCCAGCAGTCTGTGGACAGATTTTTTTTTTTAATAGAGCACAGATTTGTGGGGTATTTTGTTGCCTTGTTAACACACGCTTGGCTCTTATCAGGTTGCTCTGCATCATTTACCTGACACCTCTACTGGGGGATTTATTGCTGGCAGCCTGGGCTGGGGGACATGGTTCCCTCTGAAGAAATATTTCAGAACCTTTGAGGTTTTGGTGATGCTGAGCCTCACCAGATTCTGTGAGCAATGCCCAGGGTGTACTCAGGTGGCCTTTTTGGAAAGAAACATGGGAGAGGAGTGAGAGTTGCTGCAGCTGGGGGTCTCTGTGGGTGAGGGGGACTCAGCTCATCCCACTGCCCAGAGCAGCCCCCTCTTTTGGGATCTCCCACAAGACTGGGATTGGATGTTGCACGCAGGGAGATTAGATTTTGGGGAACCCTTCAATGCCCTTCCTCATAAAAAGAAATGGGCTTTTCTAGCTGAACAAGGAGAGCCGGGCTCCGAGACCATGCAGGATGCGGCCTGCATGTGTAAATTGTTTCCACATGAAAACAATTAGTCTTGCAAGGATTAAAGAATAATCATGTCTCATTAACGTTGCTGTTTAGTGCTTGTAAGAAAATTGTAGAAGCTGTTTGGTTTTGGAGGTTTTTTTAAATGATGCAAAAGCTATCATCTAGTAATGGAAAAGTGGGTTTCTGGTTGGCATGTAGTCATGGAGCAAAGGGGAATTTGTGTTGGACAATAATGAAATAGTGTTTTTCAAACAAAGAAACAGAAAATTGTTAGCAAAGGTTTGTTGATAATCATGTTCATGCTTAAAAAATATTATTTATTTTTAAGTGCAGGGCTGTTCCAGTGTGCAGCAACCCCATCCCATTGCAGTGAGGCCCTCCATACTATGTATAAAGTTAAACATTAAACTATTGTGATATAAATGATCTAATGCTTAAACATGACAGCTCCTGGTAGGAATGTTTCCAATGTTATGTCACGCTGCAGACTGATATGATTTTGGGGTCTCACACCAGGGACCCAGAAGTCAGGGCTGATGAAGGAGGAATCTTCTGCCCAGAACTCCTCCAGGCTCACAAAAGTGAGTGGTGTGTGCTTGGGGTAATTCCTGGTATGACCAATTTCATACTCTTCACAAGTTTTTTCATGTAGCAATAAATTTATTTAGCATTATGCATAATAATGAAAAAAAACCCAATAAAATATAATAAATTAAATCATGTATTTAAATGCAATGATTTAAATGCATTGGAAAGGACAAATAATTAGTGCAGCAGGGGTGGTATTGGATGGAGTAGAAATTTGTTATTTTGTAAGGGTTTCTGATCCTTCTGCACTGAGGACTTCAGAGATGGAGGATGAGGTGACATCCCAGAGCAAGTCTCTTGGACTCAGTTTATTCATAGTTAGTGCCAGTGATTCTCAGCTGCTATTTAGAGGACTCACAGTTCATTTTTTGTTTCTCAGTCCCTTTTCTCCCCTTTCCCTTCAGCTGGGAAGCTGGGAGCAGCCACAGCAACCTGGCTGCCTTCCTCCCCTTTCCTTGTGACGGGCCTGGCAGGGCATGCTTGGCCACAGCTTTTGCCAAAGCTTTCTTGTCACACAGAAATGTGCTGAGGGACCGCATGGCCAGCAGACGCTGTCCTGCCTGTGAGGACTTACAGCGTGGCCTATAGGAAGGGGTGGTCCCTGTGCTGCAGATGACCCAGGGCCCTTTGCAGGGATAGTAAAATATTGTCGTGCTCTTTTGTTCATTCCTTAAAATATAAGATTCTACCCTTTTTTGAAACCACAGAGATGGAAAGGCAGCCCTTTGAATTTGTCAAAATTTGACTGCAGAGTTCCTTCCGACCCCTGTGCTAATTTTTAGCAGAGCAGGAAACATTAAAAATAACCATGAGAAAAGATTTCCCAACTCAGAAGGATTGTCCTCTTAATAATCTCTGCTTTATTTTCACTAGATATTTTCCCCCCTTAAAATTCCTGTAACGCTGCTAGAGCAGGTCCATCCCTGCCAGAAGCAGTGAGGGCACTGGAGGGTGGGTGGCAGAGGGCCAGGTAGCCAGGCTGGCACCTCGGCTTGCTCTGAGCCAGAGGTGAGTGATGTACGTGGGAAATGCTTGTTATTTATTGGAAGAGCTTTTGGATGTGAACCAGAGCTTGAAAGCTCCACATCTTCCCTTTCTGGTGAGCTCAGAACTGTTCTCAAACCTTCAGCTGGTCTCAGCAATGGGTGAATGCCATTTTTGCAATGAGGTGGCATTTTGGTGCTTTATCTCAAGACTTCTGAGCTTTCTACTGAAACAAAATGAAAAATATATCAGAATTTGTTTTAAAATGCATCAGTATGTAGGCCCTTACTCTGAAGTTGAAACATTGTGTGGCAAGACCAAGGCATGCATCAAGACTACATGATATAGTAACAAGCTCTGCTCAAGCTTCAACATCTTATCTGACCCATGTCTGCATTCTCAGCATCAAGCTATAACTATATACCATAAAGTAATATATCATTGATGTATACCATAAAATATATTACATTTTATAAATAATGTCCTCACCTAGGTGATGGCAAAGGGGGACGCACCACTGGATCACCATGGATCATTATTCCTGCAGGAACACCTGTGCCTATGTTACTCTTTGTGAGGGGTGAAACCAAGGCGTGTAATTGCAATTATCACTCACCTCTGCTCCGTGTCACCAGCTCTCCCCACTAACCCGGCTCCTCCTGCTGCAGCAAGCTGAGGTCTCCAGACAGATGTTGCAGATGTATTTTCTTTACAAAACTGACAGCAACAATTTTCAAATGGGGAGGGTGTCCCACAGAGGTGGTTTGGCCAGGCACTGAATGCAGCTGGTCCTCACTGGTGTGTGGTCAGAAAATGAGATGTGAGTTGGTTACCAGCTGGGAGGGGGTTCTGGGGTCATCTGGGACCCCAACAGTGTTGTCTTCCTTGAAGTACCCATGATTGACAGATTGTGTCCCACTTAGCCAGTGCAGTGATGGTTTTGGTCAGAATTATATTTTGAGGGAAATTGGTTGAATTTTCCCTCTACCATGTCTTAAAGCATTGTGTTTGTCCTAGGCAGAAAGCTCATCCCCTCTTGACGTAGTGAGTAAAGAATTACATGAAGTGTGATCTCAGTGTGTGTGGTTTAGAACAAAGGACTGTGATCTAGAGTGGGTGAAGGCATGAGTGAAATTTCTCCCTGGGCAAAAAGCACAGCCTAAAGCCACTGTGATGCTTTCTGTTGCTTGAGATGTCCAAGGAGAAAAATCTCCTTTTTCATACACTTTTCCTGGTTATTTAAGTGGAAGTGATTTTTGTCCCCTCAAAATAAAAACTTCCATAGAGATTGGTTTTCAGAGGCGGAAGAGAGGGTAATTTGTTATTTTCCTGTTCCTTGTTTATCAAATAAATTAGAGGTTGCTTCATCTTTAATTAAAATGACATGGAGAAGTATTCAAATAAAAGACAATAACAATCTCAACACACAGGCACTCCTGAGATTTGCAGGCAGTCAAGTCAGGCAGCCCATATTTCAGATGTTCTCTCTACACTACCCATTAAATCCCCTGGCTGCTCTTGGGAGCCTTGCCTTGCTCACACAGACATTTGGCTGGGCAGGTAGAGCAGAGTCAATTAAATCTCCAGCCCAGACTAACAAGACACTTAAAAGTCTGTGTTAGTCTTGTCCATTCAGTGCTGTGGCTGGCCAAGAGCCCCTTTGGAACCCTGATGGATATTGTTTCTCTCAAGCATTAAATGCTTTTCTTCAAACATCTTCTGAATAGGCCATTGTTTTTGCTTCTGGATGTCTCTTTGTGGACTGATACAAGAACAGCTAAAAGCTGAAGAACTGGCATTTTATATTTAAAAAAATTATAATTCTGGGATTTCTGCTCCTCCAATAAGTTGAATGTGCTGCCAGTTCTCTGCTGAGATCCCACATCTGATCCTTTGGAAGTCAGGGAGTTGCATCAGGAGCTTCAGATGAATCACCTCAAACAATCATAGTTTCAGGAAAGAAGCTCCATGAACCTGATGCTGTTCCCAGGTTTTAGAATCTAAGTAATTGAAGTGAGATAAAGCATGGAGGAGATGTTGGGGTAGTTTGGTTGTGACCTGCAAGCCTTTGCATTAACAGACCCAACTGCTTTATTTATACTTTTCATTACCAATGTGCAGCTCTTGTGCACTGATAGTTCCTTATGAGAAAAAATACACATCACTTGAGGAATATAACCAATGTCTGATCACTTCAGAAATCTCATGTATGTAAAGAAATCTCCATTTATTTTCATGTGAACTTCTCTTGTACAGGTGTCCCAGCCCTTGCAGCCCAGGTACTGATGACCTGCCCAGGTCGTCTGGATTTACCTCTTTTTCCTAACAGAGCTGTGTTCCCTAGAGTTTCATATTCCAGGCCTCATCAGCATAGCCATTGCAGACTGATTTATTCCTTATCGGTGGCCATTTATTCCTTATCAACGGCTGTGAGCTGGAAGGATGCTCTTTTAATGCAGCCATTGGCCTCCTCTTACGCACCTTTGTCTCTTTGCCCAATTTCCCCATCAGATATAAGATAAACTAAAAAAATTTCACCCTAATCAGGTCCCTAAGAAATACAGAGAACTTCGGTGCTTTAGCATTGTACCACAGTCCAAACTCCATTTGCTTTGGTAGATCCTCATGGTTCCCAGGGCTGTAATGTGGGAGATGTTTCATCCCAGCATGTTGGGGGGAGGATGTGCATATTCCACACGTGTGGGTGTGCAGGGCAGGTGTAGGAGGGAGTAGGAGCTTATCCCAAGGTGCAGCTTTGCAGATGGAGCCCTTACATTTGCCACAGGCAGTGGATTTACAGTAACTCGTGTGTGTCTCTTTGTCCCCAAAAGTGCCAGCTTCAGCTGATGACGGGGGCAGCTTTGGCCTTAGAGCGCCTGTGCTTCCTCCCTCCACACATCCCTTATCAAAAGCTACGTTTGCTTTGACCCCGCACATTCAGTGGTTTGGTGTTAATTACGGGCTTAGGTGCCAGAAATGGTAGGGAATTAACCATTTTCCACATTGATGCAGCAACCCTAGAAACAGGAGACCCAAGGAAGAACTGGGATAACCGAGTGCTTTAGCAAAAATAAATTGTTCAGATCCAAGGTCGATGTGAATCACTCATGGATCTGCTCAGTTTAACCGAATCAGGCATGTTTTACTGCTTCTGTGTTTGACTTTTAAAACCTCAGGGAGTTCCAGGCAAAGTGCCAGAGCAGTGTCACCTTATCCCTGTCACTAATCCTGTCGCTTCCTTTCATGCTCCTTCACACTCCGCAAATTGTTTGATGCCTCTTACTGTACCTCTGTGAAACCTTCCTGCTGGATTGCATGGATGGAGGATTAGGTAAATCATAGAATCATAGCCAAAGATTGTACTATATGTAAGTAGAGTCTCTTTCAGAGCATGCCTGATATTGCTGTCTGTAAATTAATTTTTTTTTTTTTTTTTTTTTTTTTTTTTTTTTTTTTTTTTTTAAATAATATTCTCTTTTTCTTCCTTTTTCAGGGGCCTCTTGGCTTGGATGGCAAACCAGTAAGTAGCACTAAGTGCCAAATATAGCCTGTCTTTTTTCATGCTGCTCCACAGTAAATAGGCAGTATGTCAACTATTACTCATTTATTGCTACATATATAACTGTTTAGAAGGGACAATTGTACTTGGGAAAATTACTCCATGCAAGTTTGAATTCTGAGCCAGGGCTGGCCAGAATTGCTTTGCAGGATTGCTGGCCAGCAAAGCTGGAAGTGAACTTTTCTTTGCCTGTCAGCTCATCTCAGCTGCCTCTTCCCCTCCTGCGCCAGCTCGGCGAGCAGAGACTGCAGACAGACATCAGGCAGAATTTGGGGAATAAACTCCAGTAGCACATTCAAAGAGCAATGTCAGTGATCTTGGTTGTGTGCTCCTGGCACTAGAGAGTGATACCACAAAATAATTGATCCCAAAGCAGGTTCCATTTTCCTCCAAAGGACCTGAGCTGGGAACTGCTTGAGGGTGCCCAGTATCCATGCAATACTTTTTGGAACAGACTGGGTTAATTTATGAGCTGTTTTCTTGACTTCATTTTTGCTTGGAAGCCCTTTGGATATTCAGGTGCTTCATTCTTTTCTTACTTATTTTACAGAAAAGCAGACTTTTTTATTTTTATGCTAATTGAACCCTAGCCAGCTCTGATTCCTTCCACTGAATGGTTCCTACAGAAGGTCACAGCTCCATATTTTGTCTCCAAACCCCATTCTCTTCCACCACCTTCACTAGAAGGCCCCATATGAAATCATTTTAAATTCTGGTCTTAAACTGAGTGGGATTTCAAAGTGGGTAAAAGTCACTCAGTCTTTGCAATTGAAAAGCTACTCCAGACACTTATTTCTATCCAGTTAGGGAGTGTGTTATAGCTGTACATTGTTGTGGTTGGTTTTTATCCTAACCCTGAGGATAACAAATGTGAATAAAATCTAGAAATAAAGCATTAGACAAGAAAAGAAGGAAGGGCCAGCTCACAGCCTGGTGCTCAGGGCTTGGCTTTCATTAGCAAAACCTCATGCTGGGAGTGCAGTTAGACCCCAGAGCACAGCCCTGCACCCCCAGGCTGGGGTGCTGCTGCCGGGCAGGAGTGAGACCCCAAGTGAGAGGCAGGGGAAATCTCAATGACAAAGCAAGCTTATCACACAACCAGACTCAAACCAGAATGTTCATGATCTCTTCCATGACTGTAAGGGGCCAGCAGCCTTGCTCAGAGAAAAACAGCGGGAGGGAAGCTGCATGGGAATGCAGATGCTGCTGCCACCGGCCTCTCTGCTGACCTTCCCCCACTGGGTCCCACTTCAGCACACACTGTGAACTGGTACCAAGATTTGGTACTTTTCTGTGCTGGAAGGCAAATGCAGAGCAGACACATCAAAGTGTTGCTCTTGGGTTCTCTCTGGGGCTGCAGCATCTCTGCCTGCCTGTCCTACAGACAGCTGCTCAGAGGGAAGATGAATGATGCCTTCAGCAAATAGGCCATAGAAAGCAGCCCGTCCTCCTTGTTTATTTCAAACAGATGTATAATTGTTGTAATGATATGCTGAGCATGTGTTTTTTCTAGAAGTGATTTAATACCTCAAGATATCTTTTGCATCTATTTAGAGTAACATGTTGGAGAGCTGCTGTCACACTGCCTGCCATGCTCTGGTCCTTCTCCCTACTCTGCCCTGGCAGGAGCAGGCTGGACCTCGTGGGTGCTTTTTGGTGGAGCGTTGCTCATGTCAAGCACAGCATAACTTTAAATAGTAGCACGTATTCCTTAAAATAGTAGAGAATGTGGTTCAGGTTTGTGAAGTGATTAATGCAATTTCCTTGGTTTTGTCATGTGCTTTGGTGATTCTACTGTGCCTTAACTTGGATTCTTCTTATGTGTTTCCAGGGACCTCCAGGACCAAAAGGGGAAAAGGTAAAGGCTGCATTAACATGTGGATTTTGGGGAAGCAGTTGTATATCCTCCTGTTGCTGTAATTCCTTCAAGTTTAGATTGTCCCAATAACCCAGCTGGGTTTTGTTGGGATGTGGAGCTGTAAGAGTGGGTTCTCACATTGCTCTGGGAAAAGCCCCAGGGGAAGGGGAGGGCAGGAAGAATTTGCAAAAAAATAGGGGGAACAAGTATGGTGTTAAAGCTCACCCATGCTGTAGGGTTCTGGTAAGCCCCTAAGAGTCATGAGAGTGGCATAAAACTCTCTTCATTCCTTCAAGAGATCTGGGCTCCATTGCTCTGTGTTTGCATGACACCCGTGAAATCAGAGCAGCCAAAGAAGGTCATTACTGAAAGTGAAGTTAATTTTCACATGTGAAGGACATAAGCAGTTGCTAGGGGAGCCTTAGGGTTGGAAACAAACTGCTATTTCTGATTTATTATCTGTTTCATTGCCTGCCAGGGCAGAATTTTTCCCTATTGTGTTGTCTCCAACCCTTCTCCTCCCTCATTTTAAATATATTAAGCAATAAGGCTCTTGCCACTTCCCTTGTGTGCTGTACCCATGTCCAGTCATTCAGGGTTGACATTTGAACTCTGACCCTTTGCTGTTTTTCCTGATTTGCAGGGGGAAGCAGGAGACATAGGCCCAAGAGTAAGTAGTGACACAGCACATTGATTTATTCTAAAATCTGGTTGGGTTTAGTCATTGCACAAGACAAAGCTTTGTGCAACCTTGCTGCAAACAGTATGGTAACAGCTGTGGAAATGTTTAATTTTGCCTTTGGAGCTCTTTGTGGTGGTGGTTTTCCTAAATTTGGCCATGAGGAAAGAAAAAGTCAAAGATCTTTGGGTACCTCATGAAGGGTTTTGCTTCTACTGAACTTTCTCATCCCTGATTTCCTCTTCCAGTGTCAGAGACAGACTCCATGTTTCTCTTGAAGTTTCTCTTGAGGCTGTGCTCCTTTTCTGTTGGCATTAGAGCACCAGTACATGGGGGTAGGACCTGGTGTCCCAAGGAGAGGTCCAGCACAGACTTGTGCAGGATGGAACATTCCTCCTCCCTTGCTAAGCTCTCCACCTGGGAGCGGGATGCCATCCAGGTGATATCCAGGCTGCCTTTGAAAGTAAAGGGTTTGAAGTAACTGTATGATGAGAGAAAACTCTTTTGGCTATAGAATACAGAAATAAATGGAATTTTGTGGAAATGGCTCTCATGGAGCTACATGAAGTTGAGATTTACTGAAGTAAATCGGGACAGGTCTCCACAGGACACAAGAGGGATGTGGCCCGTGTTGGGGATGAGATGGGAGGTTTCACCACGAGGTGTGGGCTCTGTTGCAGAGGTATTTCTGAGGTGTGGTCATCTGTGGGTTATGGGCACCTGCTGGAAACCCCATTGTGGGGATGTGTTGGAATCCTGGTGTACAGGTGACTGTGCAGAGGCTGAGTTTGGAGCTGGCACCCAAGAGCTGGCTGACCTGGGTTAGATGTCATTGCTGGAAACATAACCAGGACCTCAGTGGTTAATGTTGAGTAGAGATGCCTCAGAGACGTTTTTCTTCTTTCCCCTGGAGGCTGTAAAATCACTTTATGAAGTTGGTGTCATATTCTGAAGCAGCTCCCAACTGCCTTGGGTGTGTTTGAAAATGTCACCCTGGGGCTCAGAGAGCCCCTAAAATGTCTCAGATAGATTTACAGCCCGTGTGGCGAAGGAGGGGCTCGGCGTAAGGTCTCACTTTGTCTAAGTGCCCACCCACGTAATCAGAAGAGGCTTTAAGAGGTGATTCAGCAGCACAGGGACATGAGTTTTCACTCCTTGGTTGGGGCTGTGGGTCACTTTGGGGCTGGCGACTCGGGAGATGCCGGAGGAGGTGCTGCTCAGGTTCCAAAGGCTCTGTGCTGCCAGGTGCTGTGGAACTCACCTCCTACTGCAGGAGATGCTCTGGGACAGGCTCTGTCTGGACTTGCAGGGCAGGTACCAGCTCTCAAGGTAACACTTGTCCTTTGTTTTCATCTACCAAGAAAAATGTGCTGGGTTTTGGGTTGTGGTTTTTTGTTTTTTTTTTGGTCCTGATTTGCGTTTGTCCAGATTTTGCTTCAGTTTTTGATTTATTTATGACTTTTTGCACAACAGCGAGAAAAAGGCTCAAAAACACTTTGGGAGAAAAGAGAGAGAGAAAAGCCTGGCAGAACTATGTACAAGTTGCCTAAAAACAGGTGCCTGACTTTGAAAATAGCTGCTTTTATGTCTTCAGACACTCAGGGTTGTGACTAGGAGGCGAAACTTCTTAATACCATCTGGTCCAGATTACTTTTTATTTCTGAATTTGATCTATCTTATTCCTCAAGTTTCAGTGGTGGCTTTGTTTAGCTGATTTTGAAAGATGTGTCAAGGCAACTCACTGCATCAATGGGAAGATAAATAACTAGGACTGTATCCAGTGCCCTCTTCCTTGTAAATGGTCATGTCCAAGGGCGGTGGAATGGGGATAGAGTGTGTCAGTGAACACTATCATTAGGAATGATGGATTGAAAGAGCATAATGCTTGGGGTGGCTTTGGAGGGACTGTCTGTGGCGGGAGTGAGGTGATGGCAATTAGGGATTAGCTGCTGAATGTGTTCATGCCTGAACTGCTTCTCTTTCTGTAATAAGCACCTGCCACCAGCATGGACAGAAACAGAGATTATTACATGTGAGAGTGTGCCTAATGGCAGATGCTGGAGGGTGGTTTTGGAAAGTCGAGGAAGGAGAGCACCTTGGGTTGTCTTAATCAATGAAGGCTCACTGTTGCATGAGGGAGGATGCTGTGCAGCCTCACCTGCTCAGGATGAGGAATAAGTGTGCCCAAATGTACTGACAGAATGCATGGAAGTGTGTTTACAGGGAGAAATCAATAACAGATCCCCTCTGCTCTTGGGAGAATAGAGGGAGTTGAAGCAGGATGCTGCCAAGGCTGGGACAGCTGTGCCCTGATATTTGTGCCTGTGCTTCTCTCTCACAATCAAATACATTGCTGCACCCCTGGAGAGGACTGGTTTTATAAGCCTGACTTGCTCCCTGAGCCGGCACTGGGCCGACTGCTCTGGATTTATGAACTTAGCTGGGTGATCTTGTTCGTACTGACAGATGAGATGTTCAGACAAACGATGGGGTTGAGGAATCTCTGCACATCTGGGCCAGCGGATGCACAGCGCCTGTGGCAGCAGCATCGGGTTTGTTCTCCAGAGGGAGAAAATGAGCTTCAGCTGCTGAGAGAAATGCTCTGTCTGCAGTGGCCCACGTGGCACGTGCCTGCCCATGGCCAGTGCTGATGGAGATGGCTCCAGCATCTCCTGTATCTGGAGCTGCTGAGGGCAAAATGCTGGCATGGCTGAACTAATTCTGCAGCCACAATGCAGACACAAAAGGAGCTTTTTCTCCCTTATTTTCTGCAAAATTTTAAGTGCTTGCAAAGATCACACTGCAGATAAAAACTCAGCAGAGGAAGCATCCTGCAGAGCTCTCTGTGACAGTCAACAGACACCTATGGATAGTTTTATTTCATTGTTTGCTTATTTTGGAGTGTTATGTTGAAATGGTTACATCGAGGACTCTAAAGCTGGAAATTACCAGTGTTCAAGGTTTCTGTGCTCCAGTATTCCATTGCTACATGGGGTCAGACCCAATGGCCTGTTAGCCCAGTGCCTTGCAACCAGATACTTTGGGAAGTGTGGAGCAGGAGCATATAACTCCATCACACTTAACCCCTCTCCTGGAGCCTGGCTCTCTATGGCCTGGATGTTTCTTGAACCAGGGATGGTGTCTCTCTAATATCCCTCAGGGCTGTTCACCTTTCATGGGCCCATCTGTAACAGGGGCTGTTTAAAATTAAAAGTGTGATGGCTGCAGTTGGTGCGACATGGTGTGTTTGGCCTCAGAGCAAAAGCAAATTATTTTACATCAAAACAGATAGGGCTGGGCTTGGAACGTGCTTATGTGGGTGATGCTCACCAGTCTGAGGGACAAGAAAAAAAATCAGTTCCTGTTTTGCTCTGTGGGCTTTTATGAAAATCCCACTTTATGCTCTTATGTACTTTATGCACATAATGAGCCACAGAACTGTGTCCCTTCTGTCTACCACAAAACCCTTTGCTCTCAGTAGAGTCTTTTTGGTGGTTTCTGCAGTATTTGGAGGACCTGGCCATGGGCAAGTGTTCTGTGTCCCCATTAAATTCAAATTTTCAGTATTTCAGTGCTGTTCTTCCCAAAAATGGCTGTGTTTAACTGAGTGTTGAGCTTAAAGCCTCTCTCTACATCTTGAAAAAAATTCTCGGTAGGGGTTTATTTTCTGGGATTGATTCGTTTTTTCTATCTGACTTTACATCTGTGCTGGGAGGCTGGGCAGGAGGTGGCCTTGCCAGTGCACTATTCCCCCCAAAATTGAGGTTTGGGGTTATCTGTTATTGGTGTGCAAGGTTTAAAAGCTCCTTGGCAATTTGGACAAGAGGTTTGTTCCCCAGAAACCTCCAAAAATCCTCATGGAGGATTTGCTGTGTGTTCCCACAGGGCTTCTTGTGGCTTCACTCCACCCTCTTGATTCTCCTGTGGATGTGGGCAGGGATGGGTGGATGGGGGAAAGGGAGATGCACGTGGTGTCCTGAGAAAGGAAATGTCTTACTGCTCCTCCCTAGACAGATGAGTGGAAAGGCTAAAAGACAATAGCAATGACTACTGACACAGTCTAAATACATTGTTTTTGCATCATATAAATCTGGGAGATTTATCTGCAATTTGCAGGCTGGGAATAGATCAGTATTCATTTGAGCCTCTGAAAACAAATACAATATTTGGTCTCAGGGAAATGCTGGGATAATATCATCCCCTGTGGGGTTTACTGGAATAATACTCTTTATTCTGCAGTAAGGGAATCCTTGCCCCAGCTGCTTTGAATGTCCTATTGTGCAGTAAACTAGCGAAAAAATACTTGTTTCCCTCAGTCTGTGTCCTGCTTACAAAGATCCAGTGTATCCAGAACCTTAAACCCACCACTGTTGGCTACCTAGGCTATTACTTTCTAATATATCAACTAATTATTTTTTTTAAAATGTTATATATTTCTACAGTCTTTCAAACTCACACTTCTGCTGTGCTTTCATCTTAAACTGCCGCTCTTTCTTCTGCCTCCCACTTTCCCTGGATATAGATGGTTTTTCCCCACCTCAGTCATGGATTTCTGGCTAATGATCAGCTTGTCTTTAGCCGGCGAGTGCTCAAGGTAGACACCAAATCTGCTGCCACTGGTTTGCTGTGATTGTTTGAGCTGCTTTTGTTTTTTCTTTCTGGCTGGCAGTGCACAGTTGCTATTTTAAACTGCCATGACCATGGCTATGTTTAGAGATGCTTGTTTGGAAGCATGTTTGACTGAAATCCCATTGGAATTTAGGGGGCAGGCATTGTCAAAGTAGAGAGCCATAAAACTAACGGGTTTTAGCATTTGGTTCGTTGTGAGATTTGGGAATTAAGCAGCAAAGCCCTTTAAATATTGATATGAACAGCATTGGTATTGTAAAATAAAATGCATTCAAACTAGAGTAATCTAAATCCTTGAACTCTAAATGTGACATTGAAATTAGGAAAAATTCAGTGGGAGACTCAACTTGACATAATTGGTTGCAGTGTTCAGCATTTGCAATTGGGTTTTTTAAAAAGCGATGCAAGTGATTTAGGAGCCCAGATCTTGCTGAAAGGCTGTGGGACTTGTGCTGCTAAGTCACTTAAGGACTTCGGAAAAATCCCACACTTGTCCCTGATTTGAGGGTGGACCGCATATTAAACACAGCCCTCTGACTGCCTCGGTGGTGACTCTCCCAGATGTTGCTAAAAGATTTACGAGGCGGCCTTTCCATGAGGCTTCCCCATTGTGCAGCCGCATGGATGGGCCGGGCCACGGCCCCGGGGCTGGGCTGTGGGGGCTGGTGGGGCCGGGAGCTGATACCCAGCCTGGAGCCCCACAGGATGCTCCCCTTGGGAATGGCACCCACCAAACCCGCACAGCCACAGGGACACAGCGTGTTCTCTGCACCCAAAAACCACAGGGTGTGAGTGGCTCGGGATGTTCACGCGTGACCTTGGCTGTATTTAAAGGATGAGATTAAGTGCTGCCACGTTTTTGTGGTTTTCTGGCATGGTGCACTGAGCCATGGCAGTGTGTGCATGCTCCCTGCCAGCATGTTGTGGGCCTGGGTTGTTCTGGGTGCTGTTGGGTTGGTAGATTCCATGCAGACACTCACTGGGTCAGGGCTTAAGGACATTGAATCTCATTGGAAGGCGTTGAGCACAATCCTGGTTGAGGAACCAGACCCAAATGGCAGAAATTGGCCATGAGCTCATTTTAAGCTTTCCCAGCTGGAAGCTGCAGTTAAATTCCTCTGGGGCAGCAGAGGCCAGGGTGCTGGTGGCCCAGGCATGCAGTGCATGTGTCGTGGACACCCTGAGACCACCCCTTGCCAACACTGCTTCATCTCACCATGTCTGTGTGAACTTCTTCCAGGGTGATCAAGGTCGAGATGGAGCCACGGGCCCCCCTGGTCTGCCAGGACCCCCAGGTGCCCGGGGGCCTCCTGGTGACACGGGAAAGGATGGCCCAAGAGGACCTCCAGGCTCCCCTGTAAGGACGGGAGATGCACAGCGAGCACATATCCGGCAGTTCCCGCCCCACGAGGGTCAGGAGGCTGAAGGGTGTCCCCTTCCCCAGTGCTCTCACCACAGCCACTGAGTCCCCAGCCTGAGCCACAGCTGGGCTCCAAAGGCTGCTCATAGAGCAAAGCCTTGGGGTGTGGGGCAAGGGAGCAGGAGGGGACCTTCCATCTCAAGTTTTGGAGCAAAGAGCTGGACCTGGGGCGTGTATTTGCAGGTGCTGGTTGTTACTCACAGAGCCAGGAGATCTCTTCCCCAGTCTGTACCCTTTGGATGACCTGTTGCAAATCCGATGACCACTGGCAATTTATTGAATAAAAAAATAGACTAAAGCATAACACAGTGGAACATTCTAATTATTGCTGAGTATTTTGGAGAATGAGAGGTAATAGTTTCAATGACAGTTGTTTTATTTTTTGCAGGGTTTCAAAGGCGAGCCAGGAGAGGTTGGAGTCATGGTCAGTATTGCCCAGAAGCATCTGTGTGTTTGCCCCTCACCCTCACTGTATGTCACCCTTTAGCTCACTGCAGCAAGTGGGTTTGTGTCGTTGTTTATGGAGGACAAAAAACCCCACGGGAAATTATAGGTGCCCTAAAATGGATGTTTGTCCGGGGCTACCTGTGCCCTGGGGAAAAAAAGAGTCCAGTTTTTGTCTCCCCTTGGCTCTTCTGGAGGGATGTGGTGCTCCTGTACCCCGACTTCTGCCCCTCTGAAGCCCCCTGGCATTGTAACTCCAATTTGCTAAGGTCTATACTGGATAGAAAGGTGCTTATTATACATAAAATACATGAGCCATAAAAGGATATTATTTACTGGGAGCAGAGAGAACAAATACAGCTGTATTTGTAAGGGAAGATGAGAACCTGACATCTGTGTCATTTTTTTTCTTGGAATTAAAATACTCTTAGAAATGTTTTTATCCTGTTACACTCTATTGTCAAACAAGTAAACCAATCACTCATATTCAACAGGGTGCCAGAGGACCTCCAGGACCAAAGGTGGGTAATAATCTGTCTAGTTTTAACATGAATTCTTGAAATAATGCTGCATAAGTGGGGTGGGATGAAAATAAGCATTTTGCAGTGGACTTGAACTAATCTGTATGTATCAGATATAAAATTCCAAGGCATTGCATTAGCCATTGTCTGGGGGTGTAAATAGCTGAATGTGTCACTTCCTCAATATCACATCCACTGCCCATGCTCAAACCTGGAAATGGGGCTGGAGGGAGCTGCAGGGGGCTGGAATCTGCTGTGCTGTGGGAATGTGCTTTCTTGCAGTTCGGGGGGAAAAATATGATCAGCACAAGCCAAGTATTTTAATTTTAACTTTAATTTTACAATTAATTTTGACTATCCACATAATTGGCTTTATTTTCTGTTATGCCCCTAAATTTCTTTCTCTTCTGTTGACATGGCTGTTGAAGGGTGAGCCTGGTGTCCAAGGGAAAAAGGTAAAATGGTGACTTTTTTCTTTTTAATTATTATTTTAAATTTTTTTTCCTTTGCTTTGCTCTGTGCCTGGCTAGGGAAACCATTGTCAGAGACTGCTGTAGAAGCCGTGGTCATGGCTGTCCACAGCAACCCTTCCCTTGCGTTCCCTCGGTTTCTCGCCCACGCGGTCCTGGAGCTGGGCATGGCTGTGCCTGCAGCCTGGCTTTCATTTCCACGAGCCAGCCAGAAGCTGCAGCCACATCTGCCCTAGAGACAAAGAATAAAACAGCAAATGCCAAGCAAAACAGTGGGTCTTGAGCCTTTTTCTCCAGTAATTCAATGAACCAAGATGTGCCTGGAGGATGTTCTCTGCCCAGGGGCCCTGGGATGGGTTTGAAATCCCTGGGATGGCCATCACCATGCAGCACTGCAGCCCCGCGGGAAACGTCCCCTTGAAGGCCAGGAATGCTGCTTGGGTGTGGCATTGAAGGTTGTGAGAGATTCGCATGTCCAAGCTCTCCACGTTTTCTCCCGGTGGTGCCATTGAGAAGTGGATAAATCACTGCCTTTAAGTGAAGTCAAACCACTGACAGGGCCCAGCCTTTCCCTCTTACTGATTTTCCCCAAAACAGGTTTGGCTATGGGTGTTTTTCAGGCCAGAATTTGGCTTAAAAATTTCATAACTGGCTGGTAAAACTGATATCTTCAGCACCCATGAACTGGTTTTACTCCAGGAGACCAACAAAGCACAAGCAAAACCAGAAAACCCCTTCCTGGCAGAGGGTGTTGGTGACTTGTGATGAAGTCCATGAGGATGGGTGGCAGCTTACAGGAGGTCTTTGGGACCCAAAAAGCCTAAAGGAATTTAATATTTAATTTCCATTGAAGGTGGGAGAAGACCTTTGCCAGGGCCTGATGTAACCAAATTCTGGAAGATGCCCATCCACCTTCCTAGGAGCAGGGGAGGCAGAGGCAGGGATGGGTGGGAGCAGGGGACCACAGTGGAACCTCCTGGGCTCCTTGCTGCAGCTCTCCCCTGGTCTCCTGCAAACTTGAGTGGGTTTCAGGTCTGTGCAACACTCAGTGAGGTCAAATGATGTGCTGGAACCTGATAAGCGTGTACAAGCTCTGTGTATTTCACTTTTTATATTTTATTTCATCAGGGTGACGATGGGATCCCTGGGGAACCAGGACTTGTGGGCCCTAAGGTACGTTCTGCTCCGTGTCCATCTAATGTTGAGCAGCATCTTTTGCTGTCTGGTTTTTGGCACCATATCACAGTCAGGGCAGGTTGAGAAACATTTCTCCTCTGATGTGGAAAAAGATCAACAAACTGTGAGGGTGGTGAGTCCCTGGCACAGGTTGCCCAGAGAAGCTGTGGCTGCCCCTGGATCCTTGGAAGTGTCCAAGGCCAGGTTAGACAGGGTTTGGAGCAACCTGGGATGGTGGAAGGCATCCCTGCCCATGGCAGGGGGTTGGTACCGGATGATCTTCAAGACCCCTTCCAACACAAAACATTGTGATTTTATGATTCTATGTTGTGGTTTTAGGGCCAGCTTCGTGGCTGAACACACTACCCACAGCCAAGGTGCTGAATCTGAAAGCTTCATTTTTATCTCAAAAACTCCCTATTTGCACCTGGGCAAGGGGATGTGTTTTACGGCTAAAAGCAGAGCTTTGCTCCCTTGTGTATGTAAAATGAAGATAAATCAAGAAAATGATAACCTGAAGAAATCTGTTCTCTATCCTCCCTGTACATCATTTATCTAAATGGCTTTGTTTTCAGGGAGAAAAAGGAAGCGTGGGTCCCAAGGGAGAGAACGGCACAGATGGCTTCCCAGGACTAAAGGTAAAGAAAAGCTGCATCTCTGGGCACAGCATTGCTGAGGCAGAGGCTTCCAGCTGAGGAGGTGTTTTGGGCCTTTGCCTTCTAAAAGGCTCGTAAAGTGCCAAAACTGACACAAAATGAGTGATATTAAGAGTATTTTATTTTTTCCTGGTAATTTGATGAAAGTTGGGTTCAAGCGGAGATCAGTATAAGAGTTTGTAAGTCACCTACTTGCACATTTTCCACTGAATTGCACATTTTCCATTGAATTGCCTTTTTCCTCAGAAAAGGTAGAATTCTGATCACATTTTGATCCCATGTTATTGGTGGCTGTGGAATTGCTTCAGAGCCCCAAGCACTTGAGAGCTCTCCTGACCTCCAAAACTGCTGAGAGATGCAATTAGACAGTCTGGGTTTGTTAAGTGGTGGCGAGGAGACCCGGACACCCTCAGCTGCCTTATATTTAGTAGGATCTGGATGTACTAATATTTTCTATATCAAAGAGCTGTGATTCCTTATTGGGCCAGAAAGTATGCTTGAGGAAGGAAGTGGGCTCTGGTGAACCTTACTAATTTTTTTCTACAACCATAGTAGCAGTGCTGGTTGGTTTTAGGGTTTTTTTTTCTGTATGAATTTACCATTTTTTACTTTTTGGAGAGCTTTAATTTGGTCAGCAAGGGGCATAATATGGGTATGACAAATGGGACATCTTTTGAATCCTGAACCAAATTTCAGGTCATTGCTGTAAGAGTACTATGGCTTTTTAAAACTTGCCAACCTTCAAGAAAAAAAAAAAAAAGAAAAAAATTATGAAAAGGAGGGGAGGGGGAAAAATTAAAAAAGAGGAAGAAGAAAAGGAACAACTTGGCACAGAACTTTTCCTTAAACTCACCCTTGAAATTGGTTTAAACATCTCGGCTGAAACTTTCCACATGCAAAACTCAGCCTAAAGCAAAGGGAGCCATGTGGAACAGCACAAAAAGCTGGAGCTCGGCACGCTCGGAGCAGGGAGAGGAGCTGGAGAGCAGCACAGCCCATACAGGGAGCTCAGCCCCGAGCTGGCCACTCCGCTCCCACTGCGATGAGACCTTCTCTTGCTTCTCTTGTTGTTACACCAACATTGTTTTTTGCAAAATATATTTGCCCTATTTTCTGCTAAGAGAAGCAGTCCCCTGTTGGTGTCATACTTTTTCTTAATCTAAAGCATATCTTTATGGGTGGGTACAGTATTTTTAGGATAAATATTTTATGTTTTCCTTGGTCTCTTTGAAAAAAAATGTGATATTTGATTTTCAGGGTGAACCTGGTGAGAAGGGAGGAATTGGCTCCATTGGACCCCGGGTATGGATGTTCAGGATTTCAGTTTGGAGCTGTGTATTTGTCTCAACCTTAGCTGTTCCCCACCACCTCTTTCTGCTTAGTATGTGGATGAATCGCTTCAGGATCAGTTCAGTGTGAGAAAATAAAGATGGTGCATATTTAAAGAAATGATTGCACGGGTACTGAAAGCTGACATGGGAAATCAGTCAAGTCTAATTTTCTTATCCACATGACCATCCTGTGACCCTTTTTTTTTCAAGAGGGAAGCTGGGAATAGGGGTAATCAAGTGAGGATTTTTATGCACTTCTCCATTACACAAATTGATGGCCTTTTGAGTTTTGACAGTACCAGCTGTCAGACGAAGGACTGGTTAAAACCATGGTGTTTGTAAGGTGATAACCCCCAAATGCTGCGTGTCAGATCTTTGCTCTCATACCAGCCTCCTCTCAGTGCAGTGACATTAAACAGGATTTATCCCTGGCTGCAGGGTCCCCCCGGGCTGAAAGGGGAACAAGGAGACACCGTCGTGATTGACTATGACGGCCGAATCCTGGATGCACTCAAGGTAAGCCCTGCACCAAGGCTGAGTCCTGCAGTTCATGGGAAAGGACTGAAATCTGCCAAGCTCTGCCATGGTGACATTGTGACAATGTGTCCACCCTTGTCCTCTGTCTCCTCCTGAGATTTCTGTCTTGGCACAGAGCTGGTGGGGAGGGAAGAAAGAGCTGATTGCATCTGAGGGCTGAGGATATTTAGGGTGTAGCAGCAAAAACAGTGTTGGAACTTGAGGCTGTGAGCTCAGGCTCATGGGGTCCAGCTGTGGGATGTGAGTTAATGTTCAGCAGGCAAAAGCAACCTGATACAACCTGTGACGTGAACACCTGATGCAAAGAGTGTGAGCAGCCACATTACAGCTTAAATGCTGCCAGCAGCAGGGTGTGATTCCCGTTACATGGCGTGGAGCTGTTCTTGTCACTGCACATCCTCTGCAAGCAGCAGTCAAGATGTGGGAGGAAGGGGAACGGCACCCAAGCCTTAACCTGCCCAACTGAACAGTGCTCTGACCTTGTTATTAGGATGAAATAAGCTGAATAGAAGAAATCAATAGAAGAAATACTTAATTACAGACATATTTGAGAACCATCCTAATTGTTTTATAACAGGCTGCAGGGATACACAAAGTGCTGGTAATTTCCGTTTGCCAGAGGTCCGCGTGGCACGCAGCTTTGGGTGTGGAGTTTGTGGAGTGCAGTGGCTGGAGAGGCTCCATCAAACATCTGGAGGCTTCATCTGCTGGACCCAGCCCCTGTCCCATGTTCTGCATGCAGAGACTGCTGAGGGGCACATCACTGAACCTCACTAACTTTGCTATTTTCCCGCTTACTCACTGTTTGCAGTGTTTGTGCACTGACCTGTCTCATGGGCAAGGCTCTGGAAAGGCTTCCAGTGTGACTAAATGTAAGAGCATTTGGGTGTGCAGCCATGGGGAAAGGTGCATGAGGATATGATACTGGTTTGGGTTTCATCTGAGCAAGACCACAAATTTTGCTGCTTGAAATAATTTGCAAGTTGGACAATATTTGTGCATCTCAAGGTAGTTTGTGGTCTTTGCATCCAGTGGTGCCCAGGAAAAATGACTTAAGTGTGCAAGGTTTTCCTGTTGTTAGTGCTCACACAAACTCCTTTGTTTCCCCTCTTTAATTGCACCTACCTCCCTGGCTGGCTGACACTGTTTCCAGCAGGATGCTGCTTCCTGGGCTGGTTGGTTGGAGCGGGCAGGATGCAAAAAGAGACTACCAGATTTGGGGTCACACCTCCAGCTAAAGGCATTTTGCCTCTTAACCCATGTCTTTGCAGCTGTACACCTGACTCGCTGCCATTGTGTTCTGTCTGCATGAACAACCCCGTGGCAGAGGGACCTTGGGTCACTCTGTGTCACTTGAGCTCATCTCAGTGTTTGAAGTCATCTCCATTGAACTCACCCAAGTGTCTCTTACAGATCCTGACTGGGAGCTGCTCCCAGCTCATCCCCACAGCACGAGGACAGCATGCCATGTTCATGTTAGTCATGATCCAGCCTGTTTTGTTTGCTGTGTTTCAGGGTCCACCAGGTCCCCAAGGGCCACCGGGCCCCCAAGGCACTCCAGGTCCCAAGGTGAGCCTGACCTCTGCCAAGTGACACGGTCATTAGTAGCTCTCCATGAAGAGTCTCCAAAGCCAAAATAAGGCAGGTGAAGCTGCCTGCAGAGGAGTTTGAGGCTTATGCGTGCTATTTAGCCCATTCTCTGGCTGAAAAAAAGACGTCTTTCACACAAAAGCCAAAGTTTTGTTGACCTGTCTCTGGCCTTCAGCCTCTTCCAGAGGATGCTGTCCCAGAAACGAATCCAGTTCCAGTCCCACACCTGACAGACGAAATCCCAGTCCCTCTGCGACCACCTTTTTGTCTGTGGCAGGAGGCAGAAGTGGGAGAAGCAGTTGTGAGAGGGGCTGGCAGTCCCACAGCTGTGCTGAGCCACCCTCATTCCCACCCTCCCTGTGTGCTGTTTATTGCTCCAGCACCACGTCCCAGGACCTACTGTCCTCCTGCTTCACAAGCAATTGTCTGTAACCTGCAGCCAGCTGTAGTTTCTTAAAAAGAAGAATGTAATTTGCAGAAAAGTACCCCTTGAAAGAATGGGATGGGACAGGATTTCGGTGCCTTTTGAGGTCTCTGTGTCAATATTCAGATCAGCTGGTGATGCTGGTGTGTCACTGACACTCCTTGGTCCTGAACCTGGCAGTGGCAAACCTATAACCACAACAGTTGTGTGTGAATAATTCATTTTCTTGCACAATGCTCTCCCGAGATGAATTCTTAATTTAATTTACCATGGGCTTTTTACAATTTCTTTGTGTCCCTTCAGGGAGAGCTGGGCTTGCCAGGCCCACCTGGAATGGATGGTGAAAAGGTGAGTGGGGCACAGCTGGCTCGAGCAAGACCTTGCCAGGAGCCAAATGAAAAGGAAGCTTCCTGTGTGTCTGTGAAAAGCAAATCCAGCCTGCCAGGAGCGAGCTCTGCTGTGTGGTGTCAGCTGTGTCTCCCTGAATTGATGGCCCTTTGCCTGCAGCCCCTGCTCTGCTCTGGGCGTGCCGATGCTGCTCGTGGCTGCATCTGCCGAGCTAAAGGGGCTCCTTTTACAAGCAGTTCATCAGATGCTGTCTCAAATTTTTTTGTAAACCTTCCCAACCCCAAATGGCTGCAATCCCTCTTGCAGCCCAGCCAAATTCTGCTGCACCCTCAAAATTGGCATCTGTGAGGTTGAACGTTAAAACATGTTCTGGTGATCTCACGCTGTGATGCAGAGGGAAACGGCAGAAAGGCAGAAGTGGCTGTTGTGGGGGATTATTTTTCAGAGTTTCCTCCTAAACATGTTGTTTTCTTTCAACTGGCAGGGTCCCAAAGGAGCAAAGGGTGACCAGGGCAGCGCGGGGATCATGGGGCAGAAAGGAGAGACAGGAGAAATGGGCTCAGCAGGTCCCCCGGTAGGTCCCTTTGTCTGTCCCTGTCCCTCTGCTCTTGGTTCTTTAATGCACTGATTTCTGCAAATGCTCAGAAGGGGGCTGGGTTGGCTGGTTTAAGCAATGACCCCTCCACATAACCTTACTGGGGAGCTGGTGGAGGTGGGAGCTTTGAATTTCTATTTCTAATCAGTTTATTCAAAATGTATCAAGGAGAAAATATTTCTTCAAAGTCCCCTGGAGATGAACATGAGCTTTGCTTGAGCCAAGGCTGGTGTTTAGAGGGAGACAAACCTATTTTTCTCTCATTTTTGCTTTCCCAGAAGACGCAGCACATCAGTGTTACATTTTTATCTTTCAGGGAGCAGAAGGGCCAAAAGGAGACAAAGGAGAAAAAGGAGACACTGGGTCACCGTGTCTGCAGAATAATCACGTAAGATCTGGGCAACATAAAGTCTCTTTCATGAAGCAGGATCAGGCAAAGTTGAGGGTGCAGGATGGACCCCCCCAGTCCCATATCTATCAGCAAAACCCAACTGTTTTCTACAAGAACTTTCAGAAGTGTCTAAATGGGGTTCATTCATTAGGGAAGAGCAGCTTGCACACTTGGCACTACAAAGTTACTTTAGATTTTGTATTGGTAGTTGAGATATTGGACGCTGCTGTTGTAATAAATTGGGCATTAAATCATGATTCTGGGCTTTGTGAGGTTTCCTCTCCTGAACCATCTTCTCTCTTGCCCAGCCTCGTTAACGTGGTGTTTAATTCCCTTCTGCAGATCATACCTGAGCCTGGACCCCCTGGATTACCTGGCCCTATGGTAGGACTCTGGAAATGATTCCTGCAGATTTGTTATTGTATGTGATTAGATAAGGACAAGGGTGGTTTGTTCTGTTTAATCATTGTGGGCTGTTTCGAATCTGGTAAAAAATCAGGGAAGTGCTACAGTCTGATCTGTCTTTGGAGAAATGAAAGCATCCGATTTAGGAGAGTACATCACAGTTCGTGGCTCATTTTGCAAAAAACCAAGTTGTTCCTTGGGATGGAGAAAAGATAAAATCTTGTGGGATGGGAAAATCTGTTCCCCACCATGACAGTGTCTTTATTCCCCTAAATTCACCCAAATCATTACATTTTCTGCCATCAGCTGCACTGGGAGAGGATTCAGGTGGTGATGAAAACACAGAGCACTTTTGATGGAGATATCAAAGGAGTTTGGTGCCTACAATGCTCCAAAAGGAGATGTCAAGGACATTGGGAAGGCTGGGATGCCTCTGCAGGGTCCAAGGTTCACTTTGAGAGACCATGCTTCAAAAGCAGGTGGCATTTCAGGTGGCATTCACAGCCTGGGAGGTATCCCAGCCCTGCCCAAGTGTGGAGGGCTGTGGTGGCACAGTGCCACCCCCTAGAGCTTCCTGTCACTTTCTTCAGCAAACCTTCTGGGGGCTCTCACTCCCCAAAGCTGGTGTTGCAGAGCTTTATTGTCCTGTGTTACACAGAGTGCTCCTTTTCAGTTCCCCTGCTCCCTGATTTGATACTGGAGAACAAAATAAATTGCCACCTGTCTTGAAAAGAAATATTTGACCATTGTCAGTCTGTAATTTGAGCAAGAAATGGTTTGGGAAGGAAAGTTTACGTTATGTTTTTAAATTCTGGTTTTTTTCAAATGCACCACTGTCTTTCCCACAGGGTCCTCCAGGAATCCAGGGGCCTAAAGTAAGTCAATAAATTAAATGTCACCCAGTTTCCCAGCTGCCAGTGCATTATTTACAGGCTCACAAAGGCCTGTCAGCTCTGGAGACTGAGTTTTTTGTCACTGTTGTCACAACACATCCCTTGGTTACACTGTTCAGCAGTTGGCATTTTGGAAAACAAGCCATTTTTCCTTCCAAACATTTACAATCCAAACCCCTCCTCCAGGAGCACAGAGTCCTGAGAGCTGGTGAGAGCCAGGGTTTCCAAACCAAATGGCTTAAAGCCTGTATTTGCAGCTATTTTCTTATATGATGCAGTCAAGAGCAATACATCAACAGCAGTGTGGGTGTAAGCACCCCAGAGAAGGGGTACGAGGTGGTGGGTGCGTGGGGTGGCTGCCCTGGGCAGAGCTGCCAGGTCTCCTTGGCTGATCCATTTCATTTCTGCAGGGTTTGGATGGTGCAAAGGGAGAAAAAGGTGACAGTGGTGAGAAGGGGGACCATGGTGACACCGGACCTGCTGTGAGTTGTTTTCCCAAATCTAATTTCTGGCTGTTGACAGAAACCTGTCTCACAGGAAACAATCCCAATGCCTTGTTTCTTTTTAATTTAAGGGTCTCCCAGGTGCTCCAGGGCTCATTGGTTTACCTGGTACCAAAGGAGAGAAGGTAATCACGGGTGTGGGAGAGGAGCAGGGACATGGGGGTATAATCCTAAAACAGGGGCTGTAAAATCCTGCTGTGGAGAGTCCAGCCAGAACTCCAGCAGAGCTGGACCAGCACTACCCTGGTGGGTGGCAAAGGAGCAGCCTCCAACCCCAGGGGCTCCTGGATGAGTCCATGCTCTCACTACCATGTTAAACCAGCTGGATCTAAGTTTGTCTGCAACGTCAAACTCAACACAGCACATCTTAATTTTTATTTTTACATCTGCAGGGAAAGCCAGGGGAGCCAGGATTGGATGTGAGTATGGAAACCATTAATTATTCATGTAGAAACACAAATAAACACAAACGAAACTTGAGATTGTTGGGAAAATATGTCGCTAACACCATATAGACTGCTCCCCCTTAAACACAATGCCTGTGGAATGATGGCTGTAGGAAAGGGCTGAATTCAGGCCATTTGCTGGGCTCCTTCTACTGCATAGTAGAATTGCTCACCTAAAGGTGCTGCCAGGGCTTCCCTTTCCAGCTGAGAATATTTGTATTGGATTCAGTGAAATGAAAATTTCTAATAGCTATAATGTTACTGGGGTGTAGTGAAGCACTCCAGTTTTCCCGAGAAACTGCTGACATACCAAGTCGACAGGAAGAAAATGTCGTTCTTCACCATGGCAGGACGGGCTGATGGCTGGAGTTGGCTCAGGTTGAACTGAGATGTTGGGACATTTACACACTAAATTTACAAAACTTTTTCTTTTTCCCTTTTTCCCACCTAAAAACTGTGGTGACAGGGTTTCCCAGGTCTCAGAGGAGAGAAAGGAGAGAGAAGTGAAAGAGGCGAGAAGGTGAGTGGGTTATGGCTGTATTGATGCTCGTGGGGCAGGACAGGCTGCTGTTTTTGGCAGGCAGTGCTGCTTGCCCTGGAGGCCAGTGCTGAAAGGCCTTCTGTGCAGCCCAAGGACTTGCACATTCCCAGTGAAGGACAGGACAGGCAGTTAATTCCTACCCACTTGGAAGGGTTTTTGCAAGCCTGCCCCCACCCCAGCTCAACCACTGTGGGGAAATGGAGCAGCCTGACAGCTCCAGGTTGCAAAGAATCGCTGGTCTTGGTTTATAGACCTTGAAAATGGATCCAAGTCAAAGGTTTTGTTACAGGGACCCTTAAACAAAGCGATACCCAGCAGCAGCCAGGAGCCCAGCTGAGCACAGGGCAGCAGCTGGAAGATGCTGCTCCCACTTGCTGTCAGATACCAACCTGGGTTCCAGCAGAAACTGGTCATTTAGTCAATCTGTTATAAAATTAACTATTACAGTATTTCCGCCCAGTTTTAACTGAAGATTTTCACAGTGATTTCACTACTCAGCTGAGGTCACACTAGTGCAAGTGACCCTACTCTGGGTGAGGACTGGGACTTTGCAAGTGCTGTGAGACATGAAGCAAAGGTGTTTCTTCCCCTTGCTCCTAATATCTTCCTGTTGTGCTGACAGGGTGAACGAGGAATACCGGGGAGAAAAGGGGCCAAAGGACAGAAGGGGGAACCAGGCCCTCCCGGACTGGATCAGCCTTGTCCCGTGGTATGTCTTCCATTTCACTCATCCTAAGCACGGCTTGCCGGGGCTGAAAAGGAGCCACAGCTTTGCAGCCAGGGAAAAGGAGGGAGGATTTGGGAGTTCTCTCTTTTGCAGTAAATCAGAGCAGATGGTTATTGTTTCCTCACTTTTTGTACTGGTTTATCTGCACTGCTGGAAGTTCACTGCTCGCTGTAAGGGCTCCTCATTGGCCAGATGGGAGCAAGCCACAGCAGTAAAAATAAAGGATCTTTGTGTAAAGACCTTCTTATTGCAGTCAGGAACAATGGACATCAGTAGAGCTCTTCAGAAGATAGTGTGAAGCTGCTGGCCTGGCTTCTGAGTGTGTTTGAAATCAGGGAGTAGCTGGGTGCAGTGGATGGGAGGTGATTTGAAAAGAAGGGCAGCTCTATCCCTTCATTCCTGCAAACTGAGCAAGGGATGAGCCTGGGGAAGCATGTTGGAGTTGATGGCATCACAGTTCTGCCAAAGATAAGTGATGGATGAGCTGGAACTCCCCAGGCTGCCAAGAAGTGCCTCTGGGAGAAGAGACCTCCCCTGGTTTCTCTGCCGGTGGCTCAGAGTTGTCCCTTCCCAGACACACCCCAGGCCACCGCCGTGCAGCGCATACCCCAGTGGGCTTTCCAGGAAACCTCCTGGGTGTTTGAGCCTGGGGAAGCTGGATCTCCCAAGTCCACTTCCAGAACCTCTCATTCATTAGATAGAACCCAGAAAAAAAAATCCAGAGTGGTTTATAAGGAGTTGTTTGACCTGGTAAAATTTACCTCCTTTTCACTACTGTTTTTCATATAATGACTAAAACTAGAGAGATCCTTTCCCTGAAGTGCTTTGAAGCTGCAGGATGAGAATATTGAACTTAAACTACTTAAATGTAGCTGTTTAGAGGCACCTAATTAAGAGTGCCAGCTGCTTGCTCCCCGACAATTCAAAAACCCATTTCTTCTCTGAACATGTGACTTTTCCTCACTCTTGAGCACAGCTATGGCAGCCAAGGCTGCTGTGTAGCTCTACTACACCAGCAATAAGCTCCTTTAGTTAATATGCTTTATTTTGCCTGAAGATTGAATGTAAACTACAATTAATTTTTTCCTCTCTTAACATGTCAGATGATTCACCCTTTATCTCTTTCACTGTGCTTTTATGAATGTGAATCTCTGGTTTGTGTACAGAAGATCTTTCCCAGATGACAGACTCCGCATGTCTTGTGAATTCCCTGCCATAAAACCACTCTGCTGACTCGCTGTGTCATCAGAAATGGAGCTGTGAAGCTCTAGACCCATCCTCCTCCTCCTCTGCTGAAACATGGGTGTCTGTCTGTGTAACTCCTGTGTCCTTTATCATTCTCAACAAGCAGTTATTTTTCCAAACAGGGAGATCATAGCATTGCAGGCAGCAAAAGGGACCCAGGTTTGCCAGGCCTGGATGGGGTGAGCTTGCCCTGCCCTTTGGTACAGTATCTGCTCTGTCTTTCTTGCATGGCTTGTGTGTGTTCCTGCTGTGGCCAAGCCCTGTCCCGAGGAGCAAACCCCTCCAGGGAGAGGAAGGACACAAGGTAGCAGAGCTGGAACAAGATGTTTCACTCTGGTATTTGGGGACGGATGCCAGTGTGTTGTGCCTTCTTCTTCTCAGTTAAAATGACTTCAGATAAGGAGTGTAGATCATAGGAGAGCACGCAGGGGATGCCAGTCCCTTTATGGTAACAGATGCTCAAAATTAGTTATGGATTCTCTCAGTACCTCAGGCCCAGTTTGGCTCCCCCCGTGCCTGTGCTGCTGCAGCCCTGTGAGTCCCACTCCCAGCTGGGATTTGAAAAGCTTTCCTCAAATGAACAGCCAGTCCTGCAGAGCAGGGCCACTGGCACTTTGGGCATCAGAAGGGTTTTGCTGTGTCAGCACAGAGCTCTGCCCAGGAGCTCAGGTTGGGTCCAGTGGTTATGCAGGAAGGTTTGTGCTCTGCTCCCCAAAAGGGCTCTGCACCACTAGCTAGGAGAGGTCATTGTTTTATTTTCATTTTTTTTAACCATAGAAAATGCTGCTTGTTAGATGGTTTGCAGTTGTCCTCAGAGAAACAAAAGGGCAGTAAGCTGTTTCTCTTTCAAAATTGCTTTCAGATGTGTCCAAGAAACCAATTCCTAACAGCAGGCCTGCTCTAACTCTTCATATTTACTCCCCAGATATATTCTATTTCCCAAGCATCTCCCATCTTAACTACACAGAAAACACAGGACCCATCTCTGTTGAAGGCATTGTAAACTGCAGTAGGGGATTTCTCCAATTAACTACAACATGACCAGTTAGTAAAGCACTTGTGGATTTTCCTGGTTAGTTGAGGGTTGGTCGGAATGTTGACTGTTCTGCAGCCCAGGGTGCAGTGGAAGCTTGATGGGCTTTCAGGAGCATCAGCAGGAGCATCAGCACAGGCCTCACACACAGCCACTGAGAGACATTTTGGAGTCACTTAAGTGAAACATGGCAAGAAAGATGTGGAGTTTTACGATGGCCAAAATAAGTACTCTGAGTGCACAAGGAGAAAAAGCCCAGGGCAGAAATCAAGCCCCTGATCATCAGTGTTAGGGTGTACTTTAACAGCAGGTCAGGATGTTTTAGGTCCAACAACCACTCTGCACCTTTTTCCCTGTACCCATCACCCCCAGACAACTCTGGCAAATGTACAAGTTTTACCTTTTTTTTTAATAGTTATGGACCAAAATATTGACTGTGTCTGCAGAAAAAAAAGTGTGTTTTCTAACTAAGGTTACAGGAAAGTGTGACTTCTTACACTGTGAGTAGCCTGGAGAGGGTTACCTTACTTCACTGCATCTGTTTTATTGGGCATAGGCTATTTTACATATAAAATCAATACAGAATACAAAAAATGTGATGACTAACATTTACAGTAAAAAATGTAAAATTGCATTTTGACCTGTATTTGCACTAGCAGTTCTCTCTGCTGCATACACATCTTTCCACCCCTAGTGAGTCTGGAGGTGGCTCTGAGGGAAGGGTCAGTGTCTGTGTGCTCTCTCTGGCTCTACATGCACAAATTCATGTAATCGGAGATCCAAGAGCCTTAAAAAAATCCAGCATCAAGGAAGGCAGCTGAAGTCAGCTATTTCTTCTAAAAAGTCTTGAGAGAGCTGGTCATATATAGCTCGTTCCTCTTCTACGGGGATCCTTCCTTTCCAGTGTTCTCCTCCTGGTCAGTAAGAGCTCTTCTGGCTTTCTGATTTTTGTATGTTTCTTGTATCTCCAGCGGAACAAGACAAATATTTTCACTCCCTTTGCATAGTCCACAACTCATCCTATTCTCAGTTCAGCAACTCAAGATTTCTTAAAGAAACTAAGTACTGCAGGATCAAATTTAACACAGTTAGGATACCATCTTGGAAAAAAATATCTACATCTCCTCCCCCAAACAGAAAAGCACATTTTAACAAAAAATACATTCCCACATCATGCTTTTCATATATATGTCTGATGGCAAAAACACTACCTTATAAAGCAGATTATGAAGTTAATGAACTGTGACTTCAAATCTTTGTATTTGTTTGTTTTCTTTGTTTAAAGGAAAAAAATTGAAGATTTCTGATTTTTTTTTTTTTTTACCCTGAGGTATATTCAATTTTGTGTTGTGTGTGACACATAGATTACATTGCCTGCATATTCATTTTTGTGTATATACAGTAAATGGGTTTTGCATGGTAATTAACAATGCTGCTAAACCTTTCATTGTTGTGACAAGCGAGCTTCAGGTTTTTGGGTCTGACACTTAAGTCACTGTCAGGAAAACTGAATTTGTAAATTCAATTTTGCAGGGACCAGACGGACTGCCAGTAGCAGGATGTTGGCATAAGGTACAGTAACATTAATAACTGTATGTCCTTGAACAGGTGTCCTGAGTAATTTTGCTCCCTGCATGGTGATTGTTTGCACTGCTGCACATGCTTTAAGCAACAGGTCACAGGCCTGGCAGACAGGACGTTATGCCTTGGGAGAGCAGGATTCCAGCAGCTTCAGGTCTTGTTCCGCCCAGCTCTAGACTGGTGCTGGGAACACCAAAAACTTGCTAAGCAGGAAAAATCATTGTTAACACTGTCAGTGGAATGCCTTTTTACAGGCTTGCTTGGGCTTTTACTATGGCCAAGAAAGCTTAGGAACCACCCAAGGAAAGGCTGCACCACATGCTCCTGTGACTTACTCAGCCCATACCCTCCAGCTGCAAAGTTAACTGTGGGCTGTCTCTTTGTTGCAGAGTTACAAACATTTCTTTTCTAACAAAGACTCTTCTGCCATTGTAATCCTAACTCACAGCCACTGCACTGCTTCAGTGCTCGAATCAGCACCCTGGGTGCAGGTGGTCAAGTAATTTGTAGCATCTTGCGCACCCACGGGGTGGAAGTGCTACTGGCAGCCTGGGAGAATAAAGAGATGTGTCCTCCTGTAAGATGAGGATTCGATCCAGACTTGTAGGACAATCCTCATGCTCCAACAAGAGTATGAAACTGAAGCTGAGTGGAACTAATCCAGCTGTAAACATGTGGTATGTGGACACAGTTGGAGTTAACAGCATGTCACTAACTGGTTGCAAACCCTCAGTTACAATGTGAGCACACTCTTAGTATATCAAAGGTTTTAATTCTGTGTAATTTATTTGAATGTACCGTTAGTATTAAAAGAAATCTGGTAGCCAATCCTTATAGTATTAACAATAAGGTTAGTAAGTGTAATGAATAGAGCATCTCTCTGATTAAAATGTTTGTTTGTGTGTTCTTTTTCAGTGATCTCTAAGCATGAAGCACAATATGTAAATAATGTGATATATTTTGATCTTTTTAATTTTTGTATAAAAAAAGGAAAAAAAACTTTTGACAGTAATATATTGACCTTTTTTTATACTGGATTCTGACATTTATGGACTTGGAAAATAATGTAAAGCTCCCAAACCCATAACATGCGCATGGTAACAACAGGATTTGATAAAGCTGCTGATGACAGTAGCTGGGGATGAACAGTGTTCACTGCTCGTGCTGCAGTGTGAACTAACAGTACTGAGCCAGCCTCGTGTGCCTTATTGCATGAAGGAGGGAAAAATCCCCGTCCTAATTTGGCTCTCAACTCTGTATTTGCATTGCACATGCACATTAAAAGGGTGAAAAAACCTGGCTGAAAACAAAGAAAAGAAGGATGCAGCCCTAAAAATGAAAGAAGCTGCTGTCTACTGTCTGGGCAAATGGGAGAAAGATTTGCAACCTGCGGAGGAAACAAAGCCAAGCTCCATCCATCGCTACCTGCGGTGGACGTGATGGAAACAGCAAATCTGGGGCTAAACAGAACAACCTTGACTGCCTGTGGTTATTTCCTCTACAATCAACATAAACTTTTATCCTCAAGAGAAAGCACCTGTGGGTCCTGTTCTGGGGTCTGTGCCCAAAGATGTGCAAGCACTTTGTTACTGTGGGACACAAATTCCCCAGGAAGCCTCCGCTGCAGAATTTCAAAACAGAAAAACCTGGCAATACTTCCAGTGCAGGGAGTTGCAGGACAGGGAAGGCTCTGCTTAAGTCCTTTCTTAAACAACAGAGCACATAATGTTGCTCTTGGGGTTCCCAGAAATTGGGAGTTTGGAGTATTTAATTGTCTTGGTTTGTGGGGTTCATTTGCTTTTTATTTCTTCTTTGTTTACATGGTTTTAACTGTAAACTAACTCTGCACTCTCCTCTTGTCTTATTTCTCTTCACCTTTTCAGTCTCTTTTGTTAAATTATCTCATCTCAGGCATATCCCATGCAGAGCAGGGTAATGAATAAAATCATTATTATTTTGATATCTGCATATGCCACTGTGGGAGCAACTAGAAATTGCAAACTATTCCACAGTTCACATTTTTTAAGATGTTGAAAAAATAGCAATTGTGCAGCAGAGAGCCATAAATATTTCGAAGAGGAAGAAGATGGCTTACAGCTGAGTCTGTTCAGTTTACAATGAAGATCAAGAGGCAACCAGATTCCTTTACAGGGAGGAGATACTTTGTATTAACAAGGTTTTAAACTGAACAGAGAAAGATATACAAATATTCATCCAATGGGTAAAAGTTGAAGCCACACAAACTCAAAAAAGTAAGCTGTGGATTTTTAATTGGTAAAACTGGTTAATCCTAACCAGACCAGTGATATAATTGCCATTACCTAAATGCCTTTTTGATTTAACAGATCATGTCTGGAGGAAATACTTAGCTCAATACAAGTTGCTGGGTTCTGTGTAGAAGTCTTAGGTGAAATTAAGAGCCTGACCATAATATCAAACATGGTATTATGGCTCTTTGTGGCCTTGATCTTAGAGAATACAGAAGGGAGGCATTTCTGGTGCACGGAGTAGATCATAAACCTCTGTTAAGGTTCTTGCTTCACTGCCACTCTTACTGCAGCTACTGCCAGAGAGGACTTGAGAGAGGGATGTGTCCGTTCAGGTGCAACCTGCCCTGTACAAGCTGACTTAGTGCTGAAGGTCTTGCTCCAATATTCTGAAGAACCGTGGGAACGTGCTTTGTGCTCCACACAGGTAGGGTGATGTCTGGTGCCTGAGTTCTCATCTGTGACCACGCTCTGGGTGTCCTTGAGCTTATCCCCAGAGTCAGGAGAGCCTGTGCTCTGCCCTGGTCAATGCTGAAATGGCCACCAAGCTCAGGAGAGATGACGGCTCAGGGCTGTAGGCAGTGAATTTTTTACCTGTTGGCTACTGAGGGACTACACCTACACATCACTGGCTGTGTGGCTGTACTTGGCATCTCTACCAGTTACTCACTGTTTCCTTGGTCACCATATAGATTAAACCCAAGTAAATTCAGATCAACTAACAAATCAAGAAACAACAATTATGTAACTCAAAACAGCAATGAAAATGCATTTTATTTACTTCCATTTCATGTTCTCAGCTATCACTTTTGGTGTAGGGGTTTTTAAAGGCATAAGGAGCAGCTAACAAGCTTCCACTGGCCTTTAGTGCTTTTGAAAAACCCCTTTAATATCCCAAATTAAAGCTAAAAAATTTTCCGTGAAAGGTCGAAGGCAAATCTCTCATTGATGTCACTAGGAAGATCTGTAATTGTTCCCTTAATGTACAGTTGCTCTTCCCATCTCCCCCAGTCATCTCCAAACTAAATGCAGTTCTCTATTCCAAACCACGCTGTGGGCTTCTACACTCAAATTCCTGCACGTGTCGTGTTCATGGAACTTCTTTCAGTATCAATGAGAGTTCAGTCCCCAGAATGACTGCAGAAAGCACAAGAATCTGGAAGTGTCCACAAACAATCTACAATGCAGATAGAAAAGTCTTGTTTTACATACGCTGGCAAAAACTAAACAGCTTTCTATCTAGCTCCTACTTGAAGAAGTTTGATATCACTGAAGCTACAAGACAAGCTAACCTCCAAAGCTTATGAAATTATATTAAAATTTATATTTTCTCTGAGGAAATACCCCGAAGTCCTATTATCTTCAGGTAAACAAGTCAGTATTCCGTCTTCAACTTGTGGAATATCCAGTGCTTGTAGGCATCAACTGTGACCACTGCCAGGCCTGCAAAACATTGATACAGAATACCAGAATAGTGCTTTACCCTCTCACCGCTCTGCAAGGCCGCCATCCCCCTCCCAGCACAGAGCCTTTGCTGCCACAGCACCCAAGACATTTGTTTGTAATGGAGGAAGGCTGGAATTACCATCCTAGCACAGGAGTGCAGCTGTATCCACCCCCATCAGTGCTACAGCTCAGCTACCAAACCTTTTTGTGATCTTCTTTGGACATTCCCAGGCAAAGGCCCTTGGTTGGTTCCGCATGTACAAAGATCATCTGCGCACCTGCAGCCAGCCAGGAATGTTCAGGACATTGGACTCACTGCTCATGTGCAGTGGCTTCTCTGGACTCCTGCTGCTGCCACTCCCATCAAGAATGCTGGCAGGTATGGATCCTGCCTGCATACTGTTGCCACTTTGGCTATGAGGAACTAACTGGTAGGTCTCCAAGGCTCGTGGGTGGTACATCTACTCTACCAACCCCTCGTCATCAACGGAGCAGAGACCTGTGGAGAGCAGAGCTCCTGGGAGCAGAGCAGGGAATGGATCCCCCTGCAGGGCTGTCACTGGCACCTGAAGTCCTTCCTGGCCCTCAGCTGAGATTGGTGCATTTGGCCTTTATATTCTGAACAGTGTACCTGGTTCCCTGCCCATGGCACAGAGTTGGACCTAGACGATCTTTAAAGATCATTCCAAGCCCAGCCATTCTGTGATTATCAGTCATATTATTCATGATTGACTTTATCACAGAAACTGTTGGGTTTTGTACTGATTACACAGAGTCTAAGAGGAAATCTGTTTAGACTTCCATGTCCCTTACACACAAACATATTTAGAAGAGGAGTTGTTGAATACAGAGCAGTCATGATCTCACTGCAATGAGTTAAAAAGATGTGCTTTGCTCTGCAATTTCATGCCAGATCAGTTGATTATTTTCTCCTTCCATATGAAAATGTTTATCTGGGTCTTTCTGAATACTTTGACTTTGCGAATAGCTCACAAATTTTACTTTTAGGTAGTACTGGCAGTCGTGCTCAAAACTCAGTCATGATCTCAGCCTTTCACAAAGCTTAGGGTGTTTTTTCCCCAGGAAACCTCTCTTCTTTTGTTTTCCCCTCTGGAATCTGAGACTGCTTTACAGTAATTCCAAAATGCAGCTGAATGTTACCACTATATATCAGCAGCAATGAAGATGATTGACAGGGAGGCTGCTAATGCTTATGAAATGTGTGTCTGTCTGAGACTGAGCCACTGATTTTTCTTCATCACTAAAATATTTGGTGTAACTTCATGGAGTCATCAACAGACATTCTGGGTAACACACTGAAGTTACTGATATTGGGGGAACCTGAAACTCAGACAAATGTATTTTTTTTTTTAGTTGACAAAACAAAATTCCTGCCTCTAATTGAATTGCCTGTGAAAGCATGGTGGTTTCCATGAGGTTAAGCTAACCATGTCTGCTGCTGCCCAGGAGCAGAGGACACACAGCTTTCTTTAAGGCTTGTTCCATTTAAAACTGTAGCTAATGACCATCCTTCCAGTCACTACCAACATCCTCTCTCTAACACACTGTAGCCCAATCAGTTTTGGAAGCCAAGTTCCCAAACTGAATTGTAAGGGGCACAAGAACTCACTTGAGACCCCCTAAAAGGTTTTTCAGCCACAAAGCTCTGCAGGCAGGGCTGCCTTGCCAGGAGACACAGCAAGTGCATTCCGTGTCTGAGGCTGGAGCTGCTACTGGCTGTGGTTGTATCGGTGCTGGTGCTCCAGGAGTGATGATGCTGCACCCAACTGAGAGTATAGGGAGCGCTCCCTAAAGCTCCTGGGGAGGATGGATTTGGGGAAGGGAATAAGGCACAAAAACCCCATGTGTGTAACTCCACAGTGCTGGAAGCTTGAGAGGAACCTTGCCAGAGCGTGAACCCAATAATTTGGCCTGTTCTGATGGGGACAAATGAGATTAAGAGTTTTGCAGCTCAATTAAGGCTTGGCCAGTGAGCTCAGGAATATTTATCTGGATTATGAAACAGGTGGCAGAGAAATCTTGATCTGACCCCAAACTGAAACTGTTTCCAAGTGTCAGCTCATCAATATTTTAGTTTAAAAAAATCATAATCAAGATATCGCCACATGCTTTGTTTTATTCCCATGGGGAGTCGCCTCTCCTGTATGCACTGCTTCTGACAATTCCTGTATATACAATGGTGATGAATTTATTTCTGTATGGATTTTTCTCCTGTGTATTTAAAAATAAGAATGTTTCTTTTAATGATAAGCAACTTTCTGATGTGTTTTCTTTTTAGGAAACTAATAGATAAAATATTTAGGTGAGCTTTTGTCTTCTGTAATTTCATAGACTCAGCGCTTGAAATCCTCAACCAAACCAGCAAAACATGTGGGAGGATTCAGCAGTTTAAGACATCCAATGCAATGATGCAAAGTAATCCATGGAAAATGACACCAGTGGTTTTGAGACTGTTATAGTAACCACTACCCAGGGTAAAGTTTTATACATAGGGTTTTGCACTCAGTCAAATATAGCAGGCTCTTGGGCAAGAATGCAAGAACTCACATGTTGTAATGCACAATTGATTAAAATAAGTAAAAAAAAAAAATTAAACAATTAAGATGCCAAAAAGTTTCCAGCTTTATCATAATAGTAAATAACTCCTCTGGCCTGTCAATGGAACATGCATTATAAAGGTGTTCCCCGGTCAGCAAATGCTGGTTCAATGCTGCCCTCTAGAGGACACCTTTTTTTTTAATAATAAAAGCAAATTTTATGCATATATTACGCTGTGACAGTGTCCCTTAATTTACAGCACACATGACTTGTGTAACTCTATGGTTTGAATAGATATTTGTAAAATCAGGAGTGCATAGATAGAAACTTTAATTTTTTTTTTCCAAATGTGGTATTTCTTTCTTGGGAAATACCATTGTATTCTCACGTTATTTTTCAGTCCCACTGTTGCCCAGATAATTTACAGTGTTACACAAATAAATTCTACCTATAGTAGGCTTCCTGACACACTCCTATTTTTAAAATTTGGAGCATGGAAGCTCTGAATTATTTCCTTTGTAGGCAACAGATTTATCTAAGGTATGTCCCCAAACCACTCATCCTGGACAAATAGTGCAGGTATGTGGCTGAATTCAGATCAGTGAGTTTGGTTCCAGCGTGCTCTAGCATAGGAAGGAGTGTCCTCAGCAGTGTCCAGGGGTGGAAAGAACCTCAGTATTGCTTTGTTTAATTCGAAACTCCTGGTTTTTATCTGTTCAGGACAGGCTGACATGCTGAACAGCACAGCCAGCCTCGCAGAGGGTTTAACCAAAAGATTTTCAAGTGAGAAGTGAAATATATAGATAATTCAAGAGGCCTGTGACACTTTAGCTCACCAAGGCAATCACTGTGGCACACACTGAACTTGGCAACTTTACAGGACAGCGTTCATGTCATGTTCAAGAGTATTTCTTGACTCTTTTGCAATAGTGTTTTAATTTTTTTTTAACAAAAAGGAGGGGGCAGAGAGAAACAGCTGGTCACTCTAGTTAGTCCAGTCTCAGTGTCATTTACTGGAGTCACCTGCCTTTTAACTGTGGCACTGCATTGGACCTGGCCATAATTATTAAAGTTTGAAATACTCCACAGCTCCACTTGTGGAAATCTGTGGCAGACTGAAGCAAACCAGTGAGTAAAAAAATCCATTTCCTAAACTTTATTTTCCCTGGTAATCATCTATATTTGTAAGCTAAAAATTACTTTTAGTATTTTCACACCCCTAGGTGAACTACTGCAACTTTGCCATGTGCTTGTGTTCCATTAGATGGCACAACACAAGGGATGTGTGGCTGTTTTGTAACCTGCAGCTAAAGTACTGAAAATCTGTCACTTAGAAATGAATGGAGGAAGGACTTAATAGATGTTATTATTGTATACTACTGTAGAGAGCCTGGGGGAAGCCACAGGATGGCTGGGAAACACAAGTTTTCCATGCATAAGAAGTCGAATTATTGACAAGAAAGTGGAGTAAGAAATACATTAATAACATTTGTGGTTTTCCTATGTCTTAGAATAAACAATTAATTCCTGTTTTGTTAAGTTCTGGTAGAAGTTGCCTCAAGTGTGTTTTCATGGAACAGTCAGCTCACTTCTGTGTCAGCTCACTTGTGTGGTCTCTTACATAATGTAGGTATTAATGAACAGAAACTTAAAATGGAGGTGACCCAAGTATCTGCAAATGACACCGATACCACCTGCTGCTCTTCATTACACTGTTAAACACTGTATTTGAAATTCATTTTACATGAATTTATTAAGTGTAGGTGAGTGCTTATCAGACTTGCATTTCTGCAATTACATTAAAAAATTAGGATCTGGTTTTGCAAAGCAAAAGCATCCATGATATCCACTGAATCTGTGAATTTAGCAGGAAAGGTCATTAAGTTGCCATCAGTGCAAATGAGAGCTGCAGCCTGTTGTGTTTGCTGGTTTGTTTCATAGAATACAGTTTTATAAACAATTTCAAAACAGCTTTTTGTGTCTCAATTTGGGTTTCTTTTTCTGCTATCTTAAAAAAAAATCAAAAATACTGAATATGAAGAATGTTCAGTACAAATACCGCAGTCAAAACTGAAAGCCCCCTGCTTTGTTGCATTACATGACTTTGGACATAGAAATGTTACAAAACTGGTGCATATATTAGCATTTGAGAAACTGTACCTGCTGGTATTTCAAATCTAACTGAAATCTTATTTGTATACAGTTTAGAAAAATACATGCAAAAAATACATGTGCCTTATCTGTCCATATTTGTTCTGAAATTATGCCAATAGAGCTTAATCCTCTACCACATTATGCAAGTGTCCCTTATTTATGTGAGCGGTTGCATCACTCCAGGGAGGCTGTTCAGAGGAAAAAGGGCTGTTTGTGTGTTTGCAGTTTGCCAAAAATGAGTTTTGAATGTATTTACATGGTATTTTATACAAAGCTGGCTAAATTTCTGTAAAATGTATCACCTTTGAAAATAAATGTATAGATATTAAAATTACAGAAAATGTACTTCACATCTCTTTGCAAACTTTTTGTGATTTTTGATCATGTATGTGCCAGGAAAAGTATTCTATTTACTCTTCTTAGGGGAACAACTACTTTAAAAATGAAGGCATTAATTACAGTATTTCTTATCCATTGTTTTAACATGTTAAAATGGTATTAATTAGTACTGCATCATGTATTTCTAGTCTAAAACTGTAAAGGACAATACATTACCTTGAGACCTAAACCAATTTTTTTTCTTGTGCTTTTTTTAATAAAAGCAAAGACTACATTTTAAAAAATGGTCTCTCTGTACAGATTACTTTTACAATTGTGTGAATATGTATAATGAACTCTGCATTTGTAACCAAGAGTAAACTTCCCAAATTGTAAATGTTCAGGTTGTTATTATAAATAGCTAGTAAATATCTTAACCAGACAAGAGTTCAAATAAAGATTAACAGCCATTATTAACTTTTTCTCCACTGTCTTTTGTTACTTAAAACCTGACTTTTATGAAACAATGGAGTTAGACTAAGTTCAATCTAACTTTCAGTACATAGCAACTTGGTTTTGCATTTTCCATACTGCACAAAATTTAAACTGCTCCTGTGTTTATGAAGTAATTGCAACTAGAGATAATTATTGGTGGCTATATCTAGCCAGCAAAATCTGCCAAGTGTAGTTTAAAAATTATCTGTTCTGTTGTTCTACAATTTTAAGAGCAGTTTGTCAGTTTAAACCGAAAGAATGTGAACATGTACTTGGAAGGAAAAAAAATGTGACATTTTCTAGCATCAAGCTGGACAAGCTGATGAACTTAGTTACGGGATACAACACCTGCAGTAAGCAAGAGGTTACTTAGAGTAACCAAGAGTAAGCAAGGTTCTGCATCGCAGAACCTCCTTTCTGGTTCTTTATCTTCTCGTTTTTCCTATGTAATTCCAGTCAAACAAGAATGGAAGAAAGATCATTCTAATCTGATTGACAGCATTTCCTCTTTTAATCCTAACTATTACCTGTTTTAGGATTGGCTCTAATGGAGTCAGTCAGGTATCTACCTATCCGCCACCAACCAAACACAGGGGTACAACATATAAAAGGTTGGGTTTACTTCTTCTTATACAACAAAATATGTGTTGAAGAATTATTTCAGTTCTACCACTTAGGCTGCCTGCTGAAATTATTTTCAACTCTAAAAGAAACTTCCTCAAGCTGTATTTCAAAAGAAGAGTGCTACAGCTGTACTAATGATCCTGAAGAGCCTGCTCTTCCCTCCGAAGTGAGCGGGGTGTGAGGCTGGATGCACCCAAGCAGTGTAAACCCCTGGGGGGGGGGTGTCTGGTTTAAGGGTGAGCTGCCAGCAGCCCCGCAGGGCCCCAGGGGCCGCAGCCTCTCCCCAGTTTGTCCCCATTCCTGTGACGGAAGCGCTATTCCACCGGGTCCCTGGGTGCGCTCCTGCCCCGCTCCTGGCGCACGCAGGACCCGAGCCGCGCTCCGGGTGCCGCCAGGGCTGCGCTTGGCGTACGGGCGGGCAGCGCCCGTGTCCCTGCCCTGCCGCCGCTGCCCCTCCCCTCGCGGCCCGGCCCCCGCGGGAGGCGGCCGCTCCCACCCTTCCTCCTTTCCTCCCTCCCTTCCTTCCCCTCGCTCCGCCGCTGGCCCGCTCCGGCCGTGCGCTCGGCTCCGCGGCCATGCGGGCGGCACAGCCGCGCTCCCGGCAGCACACCCTGGCCCTGCGGCGGCAGCTCGTCGGGTGAGTGCTGCGGACGGGCGTGGGGCCGGGGCCGGGGCCGGGCGGGCGCTGCCGCCTGACGTGGCCGGGAGCGGGGCCGAGCCCGCGGACCCCGCCCGGCGGCAGCGCCATCGCGCCCAGGCTGAAAGCAGGACAGCGCCGGAGCGCTGCGCCCGCAAAGCCCGGTGCGCTGCTGTAATTAACAGTAATTAGCCTTTCTTAAGGAGGGGGATTACGAAACTGCACTTTAAAACCGGTATGATACCGAGCGCGCCTGTTTAGAGTCTAAACTGCTTCGAAAGCGTTTTCTGTGAGCCCAGCGGAGGCACGGCTGGGGCTGGAGGCCGGGCTGGAGGCCGTGCTGGGCCAGGCGAGGTTCTGGCTCACCTACTATTATAGCCCGTCTTTTAGGAAACTAATTATACCAAAACCGTGATGGAATTAGTAACAAAAGTCTGCCCTCTGACAGAATGAGGGACAAGGCTTAGTTCCAAACTTCCCATTACCGGTGGTGTTTCAACCAACCTAAAAAAAGTCTTAATTCTGTAGACCGTCACCAAGAATGGCAGCACAACTCCTTTAACTGTGGGAGTATTTTCATATAATATATATTCAAATCCAAGGCTACTTTTATGTGTTTTAAAAATACAAAACTTGGGCTGAAAGTAAATGCTGAAATTAGAATTATGCCAGTTACACACACCTGAAAAATATTGCTCTGGGTATTAAATCTTTTTCTAACCGATTTGCCCTGCCACTGGTAACAAAGACCCAGCCTCTGCAAGGACTTTCTTAGCATCTTTTGAACTGTTAGGAGAGGCTTACAAAAAACCCCCAACTGTTTTGCCAGCTCAAACAGAAAGTATCAAGATTCCTGTTGCGGAGGGATAATGAAGCACTTTCTCACTTCACCATTGTCCTTCGTCATCTATTTGACAATGGCTTTGTATTTATAGTCAAATTATTTCTGTATAAGCCATCTTTTACTAAATGAAGTATGGAAGTTTGGCATTGCCCTTCAGAGTCAAATCTTTGCAACTCCTACTCAGGCAGATGTGTTTCCATTTCACTTGTTTCGCAATTCATTTAAAAAGTGAAACACAACAAATGCACTTAAGTAAACCCAGCCTTATAAAATCACTCAGTGTTTTAGCTATGGTTAGTGAAGCTGTAACAATCACCTGCACCAAACTATCTGGAAACCAAGACCTTGGCAGGAATAGCAAGAACATAATAAGAACAATAAAAAGAACATAGCACAAGGTAAGAGACAAAAAGAACAAAAAGGGCAGACAGCACAGGGAGTAAGGAATTACAGTTAAGATGGGATGAAACTATAGAGGCAAGTCCTACTGCTGTGGCTAGATCCTGGAGTCAGATTTTTAGGCTTGGAGTGTGTTGCTTTCCTTGTAAATCTAAGAAAATTTGAGTACAAGGCCTTTGGTTTAGGGGCCAAAAGCAGGATGACTGTGCTAGCAAACAGGAGAAGTGTCTTTTTCGACCAGAATAAACTAAACTCACTAAGATTTATTTTGCTTTCTGATGCTTGTCATAGCTCTTCTTGCAAGCTGTTTTTTTCTAATGATCCAGTGAAGATCGTGAAGGCAAAAGGCCAGTATATGTATGATGAGAATGGGAGACAATACCTTGACTGCATAAACAATGTTGCTCATGGTAAGCTAAAGTCATGTTATTTGATGGTGTGTTTTTCTAAGCAGAAAAAAGAACAATCAGTACTTTTACTACGGTTGCACTGTGCTGGAGGAGGGGGTGTTTAATTGGAGAAATGGAAGGAAACTTTCTTGAGCCCGTCGTTTGGGGAATTACAGTTTGTTTGAATTTGTGTTTATGAATGTGCTTTCCAGACTTGCTTCCTGTCCTGTCTTCCTGGAAATGTGTCTAAAAACACACAGATTTTTTTTTCCATGGAAACTCAAGTAAAGCACACCTCACTGTAAAACTAACAAATGGCATTTTCTTGTTTTTGTAAAAGTTACTGTTACGTGTACTATCACAGAACCACTGCTCAATGTGGTGCCTTAATTGTGTGTGATTAAGTAACTGCTGCTTTCTTACAGGATTTGAAATCTCTCTAACCTAACCCCTACCAGGGCTAGTAATTCTTTGATAGTAAAGCTTACCTGCACCTTCCCAAACTCCTGAACTATGTAAATGCCTAAATCCAAGCATCAAATCAGACACTATTTGTTTTAGCATATCAATTTCCAGTACTAACTACAAACCTTTAAATACAGTAGGAGGCAACTTCAAACTTTCTGAGGAGCAAAAAAAATGTTTTTACAAGGTGTACCATTATTAAGGCCCTACTGATATTATCTCTGTACTATTAGAGAAATGTAAGTGTTAAGCTGGCATATGAATGAACACCATGAGTAAGATGAACTCTCAAACCACTCTCCACATTCTCTTGCAGTTGGGCACTGTCACCCTGATATAGTAAAGGCAGCCCATGAACAGAATCAACTGTTAAATACAAATTCTCGTTACCTTCATGACAACTTGGTTGATTATGCAGAGAGACTTTCGAAAACACTACCTGAGAAATTATGCATTTTCTATTTTTTGAATTCTGGGTAAGTTGGGTACATTAGAATTGATACTGGGGCTTTACTAGGTATATACAGACAAGTACACACTTGCTTATCAACAGCCAGTTTCAGTCTGGTGTGGATGTCTAGATACTGATGAAAACATGGTTTTGGTTCTACAAGCCCTCCACCTGGAAACTAAACTAGTGCTTTACTTAAGAAAGGTTTTATTCTCTTTTTAAGACCTTGGACTACAAAACAGTAATGTAAATAATTACTGTATTAGTTTCTTGTCTGATTTGTCTTCTGACTTGGGAATTATTCTCAAAATTAAATGTACCAATGTATTGCTTGGGGGGGGGGGGGNTTGGTTTGCTTGGTGGGGGGGGGGGCATATTCCTAAGCAAGCTTCATCTGGAAGCAAAAAAAAAAGGCAAATTGTTTCTGCTGTAGTTCCTGTACTCTGGCTTTTTAAAATGGATTCTGTTCTGGTGAACAGTCCTACCTAGTGATTGCTGATTACTAAGGAATTTGTGCATAACATGCATTCAGTTCTGTCTGTTCTCTGCAGACACAAAGAACAGTGCCAGGGAGGTTAGATTTCAAAACTCAGGACATCCACAATGAAGCAATTACTGAATTTTTCCATTGTAGATCTGAAGCCAATGACCTTGCCCTGAGACTGGCACGGCAGTACACAAAACACGAGGATGTTATCGTTTTAGACCAGTGAGTAACATTGGCAATTTGGGGGTACAAGGCTCAGTTTTGGCCCACAGTCAGAGCATTCCTGAAATCCTACTACAGTAGAAAAGACTGTAACCAGGAAGCTGAGGGAAGTAATTTTTCCCTCTGTCCAGTATTTGCCAGTCCAGCCCTGAGAGCTGTGGTTGGGCTCTCCAGCACGTGACAGCTGTTGACACACTGGAAGGAGGCCAGCCAGTGGCCTGCCACGACGGGAAGGGAACCACAGCAGTGAGAGATGCTGGGTTTGTTCAGCTGCAAGAGACAGCCAGGCAGATCTCACTGCAACTACAACTATCTCATGGGAAGGAGCAAAAAAGATGGGAGCCAGGTGTGAAGATGTATGGTGACAGGAAAAAAGACCTCAGATATAAGTTCAAACCTGAGGAATTTTGATGAGACATAGAAAAAAATGTCTTTTGCCATGATGGGGGGTCAAATACTAGAACAGAATGCTTACAGTCACTAGAAACTCCATTGTTGGAGGATATTCAGAAATAGGCCCTTCCAGTTGTTCTGCCATCTTGTGATACTGCTCAGGTGTTCCCTGCTGTGATTCCAGTCACTGGTGCAGGCAAACCAGTGACAAGTCCTGTCCCTCTGCACCCCTTATATTCAGATACAGCAAAAAAATCCAAATAGTACTAAGCTTATTGACAGAAAAGAAATTGCAGAGCTGTTCTCAGCTTAAGTTACTGAATTTAGTGTAAAGTGATAGCAGCTGGCTACTCTTTTACTATTTGGAATGCTAATACTAAAGAACTCTTGATACTGAGAAAATTACTGTTTAGTTCTGCCAATTGTTTTTTAAGTGCTTACCACGGACATCTGACATCTTTGATTGACATAAGCCCATATAAATTCAGAAATCTAGAAGGACAAAAGGAATGGGTCCATGTGGTATGTACTTCAGCCTATACCTATCCATTACTTGTCAATTGAATTAAGTTGTTTTTATGATATATTGAATATAGGATACTGTTCCTTTGCCTAGGCTCCCGTTCCAGACACCTACAGAGGACTTTATAGAGAAGACCATGAAGATTCAGTAACAGCCTATGCTGATGAAGTAAAAAATATTATTGAGCATGCACATAAGAGAGGCAGAAAGGTAAAACGTTACTGCCTTAACTGTTTGTCTTGTCTCAGAAATGAACGTTAACTGATTGTCAGTGCAATTCAGTTACTAAACTGTGTGGTATGGACTTGTCAAAAAGAAAAGCTCACAGAATTATGCAAAAACCATCTAAGGACAAAGAGCTTGCTCCACAACTTTCTGTACTGTATTCAAACATTATATGCTGTGTTTCAGATTGCTGCATTTTTTGTTGAATCTCTACCAAGTGTGGGTGGTCAAATCATTCCCCCAGCAGGCTATTTTCAGAAGGTTGCAGAGTAAGTGGTCGTTCATTATCTTAACTTTTGAAACTTAACATATTTGGTAAATAGGTAATTTCTATGCCTGCTGTAGCATAGAGCTTGATAGGCAGGAAATTACCCAAGCCTTCATTTAAAGAAAGTGAACTTTGGATATGGCAAAGACCTGCATATAAACACATGGTATACAATATAGGCCTGTACACATTTGTTTCCTCAAAGCTTGCAGAGTAACACTTTCTGCATGTTCTTAAATGTTAAATGCTATGTTCTCTTTCCTTTTAAGAGACAAATCAAATCTGTTATGTTACAGGCATGTGCACAAGGCAGGAGGTGTATTTATTGCTGATGAAATTCAAGTTGGCTTTGGCAGGGTTGGCGAGCACTTTTGGGCATTCCAGCTTCAGGGAGATTTTATACCTGATATTGTCACTATGGGGAAACCGATAGGAAATGGACACCCACTTGCTTGTGTAGCAACAACAAAAGAAATTGCAGAAGCATTTGCGGCCACAGGAGTAGAGTATTTTAATACAGTAAGTAAACAGTTGCCCACTTCTGTAAAAGACTCTAAGGATTAAAAATAGATTATCATGCAGTGTTTTTATTAATATTTACCACAGTAACTAAAAAGTAACTGTGTTACTGTACTATTTCTATCTGTGTTTCTAGGCAGTGACTATGTATTGACTCCATCTGAAAAAAGTCTAGTATGCTCCTTGTATCACTGAGGCTATACTTTCAGTGACGTGACTGCATCTTTCTTCCCTTTCCTTGGCTCTCTGTGTTCCTTTCCTGGGCTCAGTTTGGTGGAAACCCTGTTTCATGTGCCATTGGATTAGCTGTGTTAAATGTGATTGAGAAGGAACACCTTCAGGCTCATGCCATGGAGGTAGGCAACTTCTTGATGAAGATACTCAAGGAGCAGCAAATCAAGCATCCCATCATTGGTGATGTCAGGTATCAGTGCCTTACTTACATTTTTAGTTGCTTTCTTTTTGGTTCAGTCAGTCCAACAGATGTTGTTTTGAGAAGTAATTTAAATTTTGTGTTTTCAGCAAAAATAAACAGCCTCTTGTACTTTATAAAGTAAAACGAACTTGAGCCTATCAGAAGTTTCATATACTTTGCCACTCTGGGCCAGTACTGTTTTACCAATTTATTAGCGGCTAAATGAATTCAGTTTCCTGTTTGAACTCAAATTTCAAGTGCACAAGGTACAGAAGTGATGAGCTAGATGGAAAACATGCTTAACATCCTGTCCTGCACTGCCAGTGTGAGCAGACAGAAGTTTTGAAAACAGCAAAACCTTTTCTAGCAGTAGCCAAGCATCAGGTACTTCTCATGCAGTAAAGTTCTGGTCTTAATAAAACCTCAGTTTAGTTCACATGTAGTTCCTTCCTCTGACACTGACTGTTTTTATTTCTTTTACAGAGGTTGTGGCTTATTCATTGGAGTGGACTTAATCAAAGACCAAGCAGAAAGGACTCCAGCCACAGCAGAAGCAGAGGAGTTAATAACAAGGTACATGGGACAATCATGAAGTTCCTCAATGTGGGAGGCAAGCACACAATTACAGACTACCCTTGCCACTCAGGAGCTGCTAAAATACAACCAACTGGCCAAAAACTGAGACCAGTCACTGTAGAAAGGCACTGTGTGGCAGCCTGCAGGCTGGTGCTTGGAAGTTTTTCTCAACTACATGCAGAGGTAAACATAATTCTTTGTTATTGCTCTTTCCAGACTTAAGGAAAAATATATTCTACTGAGTACAGATGGGCCAGGAAGAAATGTGTTGAAATTCAAGCCCCCAATGTGCTTCAATATGGAGGATGCAAAATTTGTCGTGGAGACAATTGACAAAATACTAACAGGTAAAAAATGATCAAAACCCTCAAAAACAGAGGGTGGTTTTTGAACTGCCTCAAAGACAATGCTGAGCTACTGAGCCTGTTTTTCAAAAGTGCTAAAATTGAGCCAAGATGGTAGATGCTGAGCACATAGCCTTCCCTTCTAAATTATTCTGTGCTGAAGTTCTCTAACAAAACTACTTCCTCTGCAGATGCATGTGCCTTTTAAAATAGCTTTGCTCTGGCTGAGTTTGAGTGTTCAGCTTATGTGAACAAGCACAACTTGCAGAAGCTGTACACCTGTTCCTGAAAGCCATAATCTATATGCTTTTGCCACTTAGCTTTTTATACAACTTCTACACACTTAGCATTAAGAAAGTTAGTGTAAAAAAGGTCACAAAGTCATGACTTTACTAAGTTGTTGCTTATTCTCTCTCCAGATATGGAAAAATAATGTCGGAACCAATAGAAAACATCTATTTGTTCTACCTGAGCAGGTATTTACCTATAGGCACCCAGTACTATTTAGAAGCCAAGGTTCCTAAACACAGCTTCACAAGCACTGTCAGAATAAAGCTTCCTCAGAGTTGCTTTTACTCAAAGTCTGCAGGAATTTCTGGGAATCTCCAAGCATGGACCACACTTGTGTACATCTAGCATTCACAACTACTTTCTATCAGTCTGACACTCCTAGCAACACTGTGCATCACTTGTTTGTAAGCGAGAGCCAATATGCCCCAGATAGGACTGCCTCTAGAGCACGCAAATGACTGCACATCCACACAAACAAAGCTTTTCCGCTTGCTGCTCGGTGCCTTAAGGCTCCAGCCAGAAGCTGGTCCAGCTGCATAACCACTTCTCAGCAGATCTCCCTGTAAGTATCATTTCAGGTTCACAGCTGGTATCTTAATCCTTCAGGATCACTTTACCCCTAGACTCAAAAGTTTGTGGGTATCACAGTAAGACTGGTCCTGTTAAGTCTTCAAAGCCTTGTTATGTCTTCATCCTTTGAGGTCCCTCAGTAGGTTGCCAAGAGAACATCTAGCTGCAATTCAGTTTGCTGCACACTCATGAGCATAGCATACACATACAGTTAAGACCTTGGTAACAACACCCTTTGGTACACTTAGTACTTCTTCCAACTACTCTGACTAAAAGACAACCACATGTTTAGTAGAACTCTGGACAGCTGGGCAGGAATGCACCTAATGTGATCATTGTGAGCAGTGTAATCACTGGTGGCCTCAACCACCATGAGATTCACAGTGCTATGGCCCTGAGCTAAGGAGAAATGTCTTTTAGTTCAGTATAGCAGGCACAAGAAAAATGTGTTAATATTTTATTTAGCAAGTTAATGGAAAGACATACAGCTGTTTATACTACTTATTCTTAGGAACAGAAAGATTACTTAACAGTGCCAGTGCAAATTAGAGGCCTAACGACTTTATGTGCTTGTCTGTAATCTAAACTAAGCAAGAAAAATGCCTTTATTTTCTACAGGAAACCAAGAATGCAAAAAGCCTCTTATTAAGTACAGTACTAGTAAGACACTTACATATAATGTAAGCGAAAATGAGGCAATAAAGTAATTTTTTAATGATACTTTTACAAAAAAACCATAACATTATTTTCTTTCCATAGGTTTCAAACAATGTTCAAGATCAACTACTAAGAAACATTATTCTACTATAATAATGCACATTTAATCTTCATCCTGGCATGTCTTAGACCAGATAAGTCACCTCTGATTTTTTTGTTTTCATTTATCTTTTTTGCAGTAAAAGCTTTAGGAGAAATAAATTTTACAAGGGCTTGTCTCAACTCTGGCAGTGTGGAATTAGCTTTTATTTAAAACAGCATATCTAAAACTGATTATAAAGGAGGATCTTTCTAGTGGCCACTACAAAATACATTTTCTAAATTTATGCACTTTCAGGTTATGACTTTCTTAAATTAAGACGGGCCAATGGGTGTTCTGATTTTTTTAAGCCTTCAGCTACCTATGCAAACACCATTCCAGGTGCCAGTACACACAGTCCTTCCCAGGCTCCTCTGACCAGTTTCAGCAGCCAGTGTCAGAACAAGGTCCCTAAGTAGCACTATATTCAACAAACACTCTCAGCCACCAGGTTAGAGCCAAAAACTTCACTTCCAAATTCCTAACATCAAATGCATGAGGGACAGACAGCTGAGGGCTATGGCACCCAAACCACTTCTTACAAACACAGTCTGTCCTCAAAAAAAAATCCAAGTAGGCTAAGTAAATGAAGAGTAGATTACAGCCATAAGCAACAACCTTGTGTACAAGCCTTTACTTTCACCAGGCAGTTCTTTGTATCACAGACTTTTCATGCAAAGAAGAAAGGGAAAAGCCAGCTCTGCATTTAAGTACCAGTATCCTCAGTTTCTGCCTAAGGCCACATCACCTGTCAAGGAAGCATTACCTGAGCACCTAACTTACAAAAGCCACCAAAATAACACCAGCTGACAAACTCTTGCTAGGACACTACTAGCCAGAAGGACTGCAGCACAATGGTCCTGGTACCATGCAATTTTCCCACTGGAGGGCCAAGTGTTTGCTAGAAAAATATTCTGCTACCCCCTATTTCACAGAAAAAACAGTGAAAGTATGTAATAAAATATTTAAATTTTAAATTTTGAGACAGTAATAATTTTAAATACTGTACTCCTTTGTTTCAGTGATCTGCTATTTTTTTTATTTGCAAGAAAGATGGGCTGGAAGTTATATGGTCCAGCTCTAAAGTTGTCAACTGTAAGATTTAAAATCTGACTTTTCTTAATACTCAAGATTTCCACTTAACACCAGAAGAGTCTTACAGACTTCTAAATTTACAAGCAAGTTTTTCTTTTCAAGGACAGCCAGCAGGGAGCAGCAGATTATAGTCCATGCAGAAATAGCTGCATCCCTTGTTAAAAAAACTGAAAAGGTCACTAGTAACATGTGTTTTGTTTCTTCTCTTAGTTACTTGGTTTGATTCTACTTCTGAGTGTTACTTGTTCAAAAGAATTTGTTACAAGAAAAAAAATTGCCATATTTTAGCTTTAAAAGGAGATTGAAAATCAAATTGATCACTGCAACAAAGATCAGAAGTTTACTTTTGTGCAGTATAGCTTGCTACTTATATTCTGCAACACGACAAGCAAATCACATGACAGTTATTTCCTTAAAATAGCAGTAAACTAACAGTAAAGTCAAAAAAGGAGAGTATTTCTAGCTGGTCACTTATCTCTAGAGAAAAGAGATGTTTTTTCCACCCACAATTGCAGTGGAAGTTCTTTTAGCCTTTTCTGTTATACAAAAAGGCTGCAAAAATTTAGACTTTGCATTGGTAATTTAATGTCTGTCCAACCTGCCTTTCAAGGGAAGTATATACATCCTATTAACAACTTGCAGACAAGTCTCAGACTGAAGACAGCAAAATATGAAGGAAGTGCAGCCAGCTTCTTGCACACCTCTTGGCTCCCTCCTGCAATGATGTCTAGACTCCCACGCCCTACCTGAAACCTACAGCTCTGACTCCTCCTAGCAGAGCCCAATGCAGACACCACTACAGTTACTCTGAGCCTCTGTGCTTGCCTAGAGCATGAGCCACCACCTCACCAGCACAGCCCCACCAGAGCTGGGGCTTCTCACCTGAGCTCTCCTCCACAATCTCCAGGCAGAAGTGACAGCAGTTTTAGCTGCCACTTAACTGCAAGTGAGCACAACTACCACCACAGCCTTCTAGTTTTAAGATTAAAAACATTTAAGCACAACTCTTCATCTATCAAGGTACTGTCATGAACTAAGTTCTGGGAACAGGATACTGGTGTTTTACTAACACATCAGCTGAAGAATGGCACAAGACACTAGATTACGCCTTTTTTATTTCAAAAGCTAGGATAGCTTCAATATCCATGTCATGGTGAATCAGAACACATGTAAAATACCTTACAATACATTAGATTCCAAAAAGGTACCAAAAAGTACAGTAAAATTAACACTTCCATTACAGGAAATGTATGACACAAAAACAATACAAAATAAAAAGGTGGAAAGTGACACTGGTTCCCTAAGATGCATCTCATTCTGTACAACTGGAGTAATGCAGAGTCCATAGTTAACTCCAAGAGGCAGTCCCTAGATGCAGAGCTGCAGCTTTAAGCAGACCCTCAAAATCAGTTTCAGTTTAACCTATTAATAAAATCATTAATTAATATCTTCAGCAATGCTGAAATTTACACACCACACTGTCTAGACAACTAGTTACCGGTAAGTATTAAACATGTAAAACATATCCAGGGAGCTCTTCCAAGTAAGATGCACATTTAACAGGCCATAGAAATTTATTGTAAAGTTAAATTTGGTACAGAACTGAAGTATCCATCTACAGCATTGTATACAAAACCTATGCAGTCATTTTCCAAAAGAGACCATGCCACTGCATACCTGAATAAGTTTGATCAATATGGCTTGTAGTTATTCTGATGACCACCACGTCTTGGTGTCTTCCCATAATTTGCACTGCCTTGACCTATGAACGAGAGAACAAATGCATTAAACTGCTAATTAGTTATGCTTGCTTATACCCAATACAGTTCTCTTTACTTACTGTAATCATAGCCTGGTCCATATCCATAATACCCATATCCTGAATAATCATAGCCTCCATAGCCACCATAACCTTGCTGATAGCCGTATCCTTGATTCCCATAACCCTGGTTCCAGTAATTGCCATAACCTTGATTCCAATTTTGACTTTGAGCTATAGAAGGGAAAACCATCCACAAAATCCCATTTTAGTACACACAACTTATTTAGAATGTGTCCATACTAAAGTAGTGTGTGTGCTACTTACCGCCGCCTCTTCCACCTCTGCCTCTTCCTCCATAGCTACCTCTTCCTCCACCACTACTGAACTGCTGCTGCTGGTACACTTCTTTTGGCTGTGCTACCTTAATCTCACACTGCAAATAAAAAACAAGGAAGAGTATGTAAAGTATCTCAGAGGAGTATTTCCCAACCTGAGCACCTAGAGAAGCCAGAGGTTCCTCTGGAGACAAAGGAGGTGTATGTGGTGTGCTGTCATTACTGCGTAACCAGGGGCATCTGATTTATTGTGCCACCTGGGCAAAGGTAAGTCACTGTCAGCCTTTCCAAGAGGCCACTGCTTTCAGGGCATTTTATTCTGCCTATTCCCTCCAAGCAATTTACCCATGGAATACGTGCTGAGGCTGTCTCTCCTGCAGGAGCCACAAGGCTCACATGGCACAACCTCTAGGACAAGGCTGTTGCTATCAGACTGCTTCACCTGACCTGAATGAACAAGGTTCTGAGAAACACACCAGAACAAGTTTCCCTGGCAGCCATTGTACACACTACACACTGTGCATGTGGCTGGACTGTACCATACCCCTACCAACCCCTGAAACCATCATTTATCAAATACTAACAGGTAAAACCAACCAAAACTGACATTTCCAAGACAGGTTCCCAAGCTGCAGTTCAAGCTGTCAGCCAACTGCCTGCTTCCTGGACCTGTGCACAGTCCCAAGATTAAACCTACTGCTGCTGCAAAAGGAACAACAGCACCTGAGCAAGTCTGGCTTGGAGTTCTGCACCACAGGACCTTTAAGGTAATCTGCTTTTTATTCTCTATGGCTATAGCACAAAAATAAGTCATAGGTATGAGATACAGAAATTTCTCAGCTCTCTTGGCATGCAGGCATTCATCTTTTCTGAAAACAAACTTCACTGTTAACCAGTGACTTTCTCAGTGCATTAGGTTTGCCAAAATTTTTTCTGTACTGTGTCAAGACCAGTCTTAAACCAAATGCAATCTAAGTCAGTGTCAGACAGTATGACCCAGTGTAATAGGGCTCTTAAGTTATGTGGACAGTCAGCACTGGCCTCAGAGCAAGAGAGCAGGGACACCTTGAGCCAGTACACATCATTTGCCTCCAGTCCTCTCATTTGTTGATACATGAGCCTCTCTCCATTAGCTATTCCCTCAGATGAGCCGTCAGCTGGTCAGAGCATCTCACACCACTTACAGCAGCTCCATAACCAGCTGACCAGACACAAGCTTCCGTAAGTATACATTTACTCTCTGGATCCTTGTAGTGGGTTTATAGGACAAGGTTTTGGTAGCAGGGGGGCTGCAGGAAGGGGCTTCAGAGAGAAGCAAGCAGAAGCTGCCCCCCCCAGCAGACAGAGCCAGTTTCAGCCAGATGCTTACGAAGTTAAGCATCTGCAAGGCTTTCATTCATGCAAGTGCTCTATGCTGAAAATAGGCATCTACCTGTTGGAATAGCTTACACTGCTACACTGATACATAAGCCAGTTTCTCCACATATATTTAATGAATGCAGTTAGATACTTAACATACAAAAGGCCCTAAAACACAGCAATTAAAAGCCACAAATACTGTCAAAGAGCCTGTGTGACTGAACTTACAGCAAAACACCACTATGGTAAATTCAAGCTGTCCTTATTGTAAATTTGGTACTTTGATGCAAGAGGTCTACAAAAATCTTTCCAGGTTATAGATGTAGAGGTACTATGCTTGTACAAACAGTTACAAGTCAGTGTTTCTACCTTGCTTCCACTGACGTTATGGAATTTCTTCTCCAAAACCTTCTTCACTGGATCCTCTTCCTTGAAAGTGATGAACACAAACCCCCTCCTTTTGTTGGTCTTTGGATCCATTGGCAGTTCAATTGCTTCAATCTGAAGACATGAAATACTATTTTCAGACTCATGTTTTAGATGAACAGTTAAATACACAGAAATTGGGACAGCAAAACTGTAAGTTTTCTCTCTAAGCGTATTATTTAACACCAAAGTTGCAAGCTTTCTATGCTAACACTGGCTTTCAGATCAGAGATTTCCATTTTACAACTCTTCAAACTGATTTTAACATCAGGTAAAATGCTTTGAGTTAAAGACAAGAGTATCTAACTAGCAAAGGAAGCACCTAGTGCAGTAAGTGCCACCTTTGCTCTCAAGATGGGAAACTTCTGGACATTACAGAAGGCTTGATACATCTGAGGTTGACTTACTTTAAAACTTGCAAATTAATAAACTAAACAGCAACTGGAGACTATGCTTTCAGAGTTTACTAAGATACCATTACACACCTCTCCAAACTCCCCGAAGTATTCCCTGATTTTCTCTTCTGTGGCTTCTGGGTTTAGTCCACCAACAAATATTTTCTTCACTGGATCCTTTTTCATTGCCATGGCCTTCTTGGGATCAATTAGTCGTCCATCTAGTCTGTGTTCTTTCTGTTCCAGAACCTAAAAGACAGTTTGGTATGATTAACTCAAGCTGAAAAGTTTTCCCTAGAAGTTAAGGATCTAAAATATGAAGCTTCAATTCACCTTTTCAACACTCCCAGGTTCTTTGAAGAGAATAAATCCAAAGCCTCTGGATCTTCCTGTGTTAGGGTCCATCTTTATCGTACAGTCGGTTACCTCACCAAATTTGGTGAAGTAGTCTTTCAAGTCTTTTTTGCTTGTATCCCAACTGAGGCCACCAACAAACATCTTCCTGAAATTTCAAGGAGACAAAAGCTATTCAGATCCAGGAAGCACTACGGAAAAGCACATGCAGTAAGATGCTCAGTGGTACACACCTCAGCAGCATTGTCAGAACAGGACCAACTGTTCCGAGTGCAACACCTGCATCTCGTCCAAAGCTGCTGATACTACAGGAGTACACAAGGATGGGCTTCTCCCTCCTCTTTTTGAGGGAATGCCACAATGCACCCTGACATTTATTAGATTATATAAGAAATAGTAAGAATAGCCTTAATTATTCCTTGCCAGTAACTTATGTTCTTACAGAAGTGTTCTATAATTTGCAAGAAAGCAGTATTGATTATCAAGTACTGCCAACTCAGTTTTTGCAAAGAACCTAGGATCATTCTTGCTGCTCTGAAAGCATTCAGCAAAGAATACGGCATCAAAAGCAAAGTATTCGAGCTCTCTTAGGTTTTGGTTGAATGGCTGTAAAAATTTTAGTCCAGGTATCTGTGACCTCCAATAACAGTCACATACAACAGATGGGACTTTGGACCTGCCTTAACTATGTTGTGCACTTCTTCCTGCTTGGTTACTGACTCTAGTTCTATCTTCATCAGTACTACAGGAGTCTCTCCATTCTTAGTCTTTAATTCCAAGTAGGCGGATACAGTTCTTCCCTGCCCACTTTCCCATGCAAAATACCCTCTGAAGGAGGCTATCTATCTCAAAGAACTAAATTCGAGGCACAATACAGAAGTGAAACCAACAAACGAAACAGTGAAAACAGTGATATCAGGCATTTTTCAAATGCTTCACTTCAAATGAAAACATTAATAACATGGCTGCATTTTCTATTTTCAGAGTTTCCAAGGTAACAAACTAAGCTTTTAAAAGCATTCGAGCCTTTTTATCTAACTATAGACTGAAATAGTTTAAGTTGTCATTACTCTGTTTGGAGGCAACCTAGATTGGCACTAGAAAGCTAACAGCACTGCAGAAACTAAACTATGGTGAAATAAAATTGGCTTTTGGTGTTTATGTGTACCTTTGATTTGCAAGAATTGGCATCTGTTTATGTACAAAAGGCAATGGGGGGGGGTAACCTTATGGGGTTTTTGCCTTTTCCTCAGCTGTGTGAAACCATACCCTTTATTGGCTGAACTCAAGTTTTTCAGCAGACCAAGCTGTGCACTCTTATGAGTGCAGCAGGAAGCACAGGGTCCAAGTAAAGCGTGTGCTTCCTGCAGCCATTACAGCAAAGCTGTAGAGGAACAGCCTTACACGCAGCCCTACGAAGTTTACTAAGTCTTTCAATACCACGTGAAAGAGAGGGGCTTGGGGGATTCCTTCCCATTCCCAACAGCTGACTATGGCTGCTGTAACCTGTACAGACAGTGGCCTTCCACAGCACACCCTGTCATTACTGACCACACTTACAGAACAATCAAGAGATTGGAGGGGATGACAGGACTTTGTCTGGAGGCAGCTTTGGCTGCTTTATGGCATCGGGCTGGGGCTGTGGCATTGCCACATGCTAAACTCACCTCTTACCACAGCAGCACGTGTTACACTTTGCAATTTGCAGTGCTTTGTTTCGTAACTGGAAAAACTGATACTTAATTTAAATAACACAATATAGAGCCTTTGAAACTATGACAGAAATCCCGGTATTTGGCTTTGCCTTCAGAGGCCACATACACTGGACAACTGCACCCTTAACACGCAGTCATTTTTCCTTCCTATCTTAATGCTGCTAAAGGGAAGCTTAATTCTGCTCTTAACAAAACCCTCAAAATCGGTGCCTTGGACAGCTCTCATTTTAGGGCAGTACTACATTTTTCACATAGGTCAAATCCCTCTGAATAACTGCTTTTGTCAAAAGTTTCATTTCATACCGGTTTGGGGCTGAAGCTTGTCACCTCCTGTTCATAGAAGAAAAAGACTATCACCCTTTTTTCAGCACAGAATACTAGAAAAAGTAAAGAAAAATTCGTACATCGCTAAAAGGCCTGGTTCTCAGTCCTTCTAGTTTCTGCAAAAGGTACATCCGGCCCCAGCTTGTGGGAAGCTTGTGCAAATGTTATTCATTCCTTTATAGTCAGAATCTATTACACTGGTTTCAGCTCTCTGTTTAACCTGAGGGATCTGACCCTCTGGTTCAGAGCTCAGCGGTAACAAAGGGTGTTCCAATTAAATACATGGGGTAGCCTGAATAACAAAGACCTGCTTGAGAAATAAGCAGGTAATGTTCGTGTCAAGTACGTGTATTTGTGAATAGGCCAACTATAACAGAAAAGAAATTCCTCTTGTGTAGACAAAGATTCCACTAGCAAAGCACAGCAGAACTACACTGACTCCTCCAGAAATCTCTTGCAAGACATAAGACATTTTCTGACAATGCTGCAAAGTAGCACACCAAATTCGCTCTTACCCATTTAAACACACCGCACATCGTCTCAATCGTGCTGATTTTCCTTTTAGTTCCTTTAAAAAATACTTCGCTTACCCCACTGCCTTCCAAGGCCAGGATTATTTTTTTATGTGCTTTACACAAAACACATTCACATTTACATCGACGCCGGTGGCGATGGACCATGCGATCCCCACAAAGTTTCAACAAGCTCCCCTCCCCCAACAGAAAGCAACTCCTTCCATCCGCCCCTTTCGCTAAAGAGGGAAAAGATGAAGAAAACGCGGGAGAGGTAAATCCCCTTCCATTTTACAGCGTGAGACGGCAACAGCCCCGCTCGGCGCCCCTCCCCCAGCCGCCACATGGCGCCAACAAAAGGCAGCGCCAGAACAAAGGAAGCGCTGGTGCTGCAGGGC
>VZTE01003567.1:1986266-2022889 GCA_013397775.1 Eulacestoma nigropectus
TTTTTTGTTGCTTTTCCTAAAAGCACATCCCTGGCCTACAGAAGTTAGGGAAGATGCTTCAGACCAGCCTTTTAGTTATCAGAAATATTATTTCAAGCGCTATGAAGATAATAAACCTAATATAATGGTATTAACACATTGTTTTAAGGTCAGGTTTATGGAATCCAAGGCTTTAGAAGAAACCTTTGAGACTCTACTACTGTAGAACGGCTTTGTTAGGGAGCACATGATGTTATTTTCTCTTAACATGTGGGGCCACTTTAAATTTGTGCTTCTGCATTATTAAACCATCGTGGGAAGTACAGCAGGAGGAAACCCGGGTAATTGGCTGCGGCTCCAGATGCAGCCGCTCCCTCATTGGAGAGTGGAGGATTCTCCCAGCACTAAAATTAGACCATCTCCGCCCTCCAGAAATGCTTCTGGAAACAGCGAGCAGGAGAAATTGTGACACAGCCCGAGGGCCCGTGGTGGGCAGGGAGGTGAACAGGGTCCTGCTCTGGCCAAACGGCAACCTCTCGGGGTGCACAGAGAGGTGCTTTGGGGTTTATGTCCTGGGTAGCTGAAAAAAATATGCCCAGAATAAAGAAGCTGCAAGAGATTCACGTTAACACTGTTTTATACATGGATATTAAATTAAACATTTCTTATGTAATAATAATTCTGAAGGTTCGTGCAGGCAGAGGAAGCCTTTGAACTGCTAAATTTAAGCAAGGGCTGTCAGACTTGTGCTCATTGACTTTGAAAAGAAATGACTTGCTGAATTAACTCTGAACTAAACTAAAACACTGGTGAACTCTTTCTATCAGCATTTCTTAAAAAATAAAACATGTTTATCTGTTATCTCTGTGAAGTTGCAGTGTTTACAATGTCTTCAAATGAAATACTGGATAAGGTATTTCTGTTAAAGAAACAAATGCCATGGGCCTGTGTTGGTGAAGGAAAGTCTGTATCTGAATTTGTCTTATGTGTTTGGAACCTTTATTTTTTAAGGTATATGAATAACAACGTCAGTCTTTGGTTTTTAAATATACTTCAAGCTGGCTGCAAGGAAATAACTGCATATTTTTATTTCCTGTTTCTATATTTATATTATTCACATTACTCATGAAAAAGATCGAGGCAAAGTGGATTTTTCTTACACTAAAACCAGCTTTTGCTGTAAATTTGTTTTTTCCTCAGCTAACCACGGCATATAGTGTCAGCACCTCTGGCTCCAAATCGTTGGGGGTTTTTAGTATTTTCTCCTTTGCATTAACTTTCAGTCTGATATCATTAAAATTTAAAGCCTTCACACCCTTTGTCAGTGTCACCTCAAGGGTTTGAGTGCAGTGTCCAGTTTTGGCTGAACTCAGCCGCGGGCCGCAGGTGTTCCAGCACCTCGGATCCCACAGGTTTTGAGAACACGGTGACAAGCGGGGACGAGGCGCAGGACGAGGAGCAGGGAGAGGAGCAGGGCGGCGGAGGCAGCTCGGGAGTTATCGGGGCCGCTCACCAGCCCACACCCCGATAGCGCGGGGCCAGCTGGCCCGGCTCCATCCCGGGAGCGCTGGTAAACAAGGACGGGACGGGACAGCGGGGCACCCCGCGCCTCGGCTTCCCAGCCACTATGCATCATGTTGGATGGGCAGTGCCTGTCCTGTAATTCCTCCCAGCTGAGTGGCCCAGAGAGCCGGGCAAATAGGGGATGCGTAAGGAGCAAACGAATTGGCACCATGGGGGTAAAATCTGGGGAAAATCACCAGAGAATGCGGCTCTCCAGCTCTGCTTAAGGCCCAGCTCGTCATGGTTTCATCTACAAAACGGTGAAGGTTTCCTACTCGTTACATCTTTTTGTCATAAAGGTGAAGTGGCACTGGGTAGCCGCTGTAATTCCCTCGCAGTGCTGAGAACCACCATTAGAGAGCTGCGGTTCGGCTCAGTGCCCCGGGTGTGCCGAGAGCTCCCGCCCCGCCGCTGCTGCTGCTCAGGCGCGTCCACAGGAACCCTCCCCCCCCACACTGATAAATGACCTGGGAAGGGCTGCTGTGTTTTCCTTTATTTTTTTCCCCCGCCAGTAAATCATGCATTACGCTGATTTCATGAGTCGCTTCATGAGCGTTTGCTGTGAGCGCATGGCTCCCTCAGCAGTTCTGAGCGTGAGGTGAAACCGACATAAAGCTTTTATTGTCAGGGAGGAATGAGGTGTTTGAGATGAGCCCCAGGGATCACGCTACTCCCCCCTTTTACCCCCGCACTACACGCGAAGTCCATCCTGGGGCAGCCACGGCCCCCCGTTGTGTGCGCGGAGGCCGCGGCGGCCCCGGGCCGTGAGGCGAGCTCCCGCCTCCGCCGCCATCACCGCACCTCTCCCAGGCGCCATCTTCGTCCCGCCCCGCTGAGGCCCGCGGGCGCCATCTTGTGCCCAGGGCCGGCCCCGCCATCGCCCGGCAACGGCGGCGGGTCCGGCGGAGTCCCGGAGGCCGGGATAGCAAAGCCCGGCCGGGCCCCAAGGCAGGTGGAGCGGGGCGGTTACGAGCGGACTTTGCAGCAGGAAGCAGGTCTTTGCAGCCCGACGGCGTCTGCGTGTCTGGGTCTGGTCCAGGACGAAAGGAGAGAGCCAGGGCTGGGAGCGTGGGGACGCGGCGGGCAGTGGGCGACGGACGGGCTGCAGGTGCCATTGTGTGGAGATCTCTGAGTCTCTGGCAGGATCTCCCGCAGCATCCTGCTCTCGCAATTCTCTCTAAAAGGTTAAGAGAACTGGGGGTGTTCAGCCTGGATAAGAGAAGGTTCCATGGAGACCTTAGATCACCCCCTCCCAGTGCCTAAAGGAGCTCTGAAAGAGCCGGAGAGGGATTGCGGACAAGGACAGGGAGAGGCAGGAAAAGGGGGAATGGCTTCCCACTGACAGAGGGCAGGCTTAGATGGGATATTGGGAAGCAGTTCTTGACTGTGAGGGTGGTGAGTCCCTGGCTCAGGTTGCCCAGAGAAGCTGTGGCTGCCCCATCCCGGGAGGTGTTTAAGGCCAGGTTGGACGGGGCTTGGAGCAACCTGGGATAGTGAAAGTGTCTGTGCCCGTGGCAGGGGGTTGGAACTGGATGGTCTTTAGGGTCCTTCCCAACCCAAACCGTTCTGTGATGAAAAGAAGGTCACAAGTGGTCACAGGTCTGTAGGAAACCCCCTCACTGGTTCCACCACTCACAACACAGTTCTGTGCTTTCAGCTTGCCAGTGCATCTGCTCAGTCAGAAAACCAGTACTTTGTCTGGAGCCCGTAAATACAGGAATTAAATAACCATTGAGAAATTACCTGAGGCTTACAGGTGGACCAGCTCCAAGTCATTAGTCCCACACCACAGTTGTCATGTGTGAGGATACAGATTTGGGGTTTGAAGGAGCCCATGGTGGATGGAGGATGTGGGAGCACAGGGAGCGCACGTCAAGGTGTGTGGTAACGCCTCTCTTTTCTCGTACATTGTCCAACTTAGTGAATAACAACATTAAATTTTGGCCTTATTTTCCACGAAATGCCACTGCACTGAAAATGGGAATGTGAACTACAGAGTGCTAACAACTGCAGGGAACATCTCGCATGGATTTTGTGAGGTGGGTGTGACTCTCTTTTTTCCTCGAGTGCATGGTGAGTGTCACTGCAGGTGACTGTGCAGTAGGCAAACTCCAAGTGTCATGCACTGGTGTCATTGCAGTACAAAAGGGGCAAGTGAATTCTAATTTAGAAGCCAGGATGGAGATCTTAATGCCTGAACCTCAGATTTATGTGGAAAGAACTCTGGCTGTCATCAAACCAGATGTCATCGATAAAGAGGAAGAAATAGAGGATCTCATTCTTCGATCAGGATTCCACATCATTCAGGTAACAGGCTGTGCTCCAGAGAAAATAACTGTAGTTTATAAGTCAGGAGAATATTTAACTCCCAGCTGTCAAGCCAGTAACTAAAAGCTTGTGTGTCCAAAAATCAATTCATGTTTTTCATGTCATCAAACATTGCAGCCACATTCTGTAAGGAGATGCTTTTTGGTGCATGGGATGGAACAGAGCAGACCAGCTATTTTGCTGACCACAGGAAAACACAGACTTTGTTAATAAACTCAGATTTAGCAGACATATGGAGCGGATGTGGGAACTGTCCGAGGCAGCTCTTTGGAGAGTGCATCATTCAGATCTCACAAGATTTTGTGAAGTGTGCAAGTGGATATTAGACAATTAATTGAATTCGATAGCCGGCCAGTTGCAGCCTGACTAATTTTTTGTTTCCACTGTTTTTCCAGTAAATGGACTTTATGAATATTGAAATGAGCTTATGAATATTTAAACATGCCCGGCCGGGCGGCCGCTGGGGGGCGCTGCGCCCTCGCGCCTGTGGGCGGCAGGGGCCCCTCCCCCTCCTCCCCACATTGTCTTGTCTTGTTTTGTTTTTTCATTTCCTCCCTTACCTTTCTGGTTGTTTTATTTATTTGTATTTATTATTTGCATTAATTTATTTATGGGACTCTTGGAGCTACTCCAGAAGAAGTCACGAAGATGCTCCACGGGTTGGAGCCCCTCTGCTCTGGAGACAGGCTGGGAGAGCTGGGGTTGTTCATCCTGTAGAAGAAAAGGCACCAGTGAGACCTGAGAGCCCCTTCCAGTGCCTACAGAGGCTCCAAGAGAGCTGGAGAGGGACTTTGGACAAGGGCCTAGAGTGCCAGGACAAGGGGGAATGGCTTCCTACTGCCAGAGGGCAGGGTTAGATGGGATTTTGGGAATAAATTCTTCACCAGGAGGGTGGTGAGGCCCTGGCACAAGTTGCCCAGAGAAGCTCCAGATGGCCCCTCCATCCCTGGAAGTGTTTAAGGCTGGGTTTGGAGTTTGAGCAACCTGGTCTAGTGGAAGGTGTCCCAGCCCGTGGTCGGGGGTTTGAAACAAGATGATTTTTAAGACGCCTTACAACCCAAGCCATTCCATGTTTCTGTTGATCCAATATGTATCAGAAGATGAGACAAAATAAATTATTTATTTATTTAATTGCAGTCTCTTAGTGGAGTCTTCTGATGTCTGCAGTGACTTTTGACACGAAAAGGACTCTTGAGTATATGGAACTCTTGTGTTGTATAAGTGTGAACTCAAAGAATGCACTTTAGAATTTTTTCTTGACTGCTCTGTGGTTTCTGATAACCTCCCAGAGTTGTCCTGATCCTGGCCACCTGCAGGCTAGGCAGCTATTGGGAGAGTCACAAAGCACTGAATGAAAAAATAGAACAATTGCGTAATTAACAGTATGGGCTGGAGAGGAACTTGTTTAAAAGTATAACATTATGCTGTAGCAGCTGAGTAATAAAATCCTGCCCTTGTAATGCTCTTCACTTTTTCTGTACAGTGCTCTCTCATCCGGCAGTTAGAAAATGCTGTCGTTTTCCTGGGCTAAAATCACATCTTAGTCAAATGAGCTGTACTCAAATGGGCTGTTTCCTTAATTAACTTGGAAAACTTTTGCTCTTTGTTACTCTGTATCTCAAAGAGGATTGTATCTGGGAGAATCAGATCAGTTTCAGAAGTTAACTCTGTGTTCTGCACTTGAAGCTATGACTGCAGGAGAGGACTATCCTGCCTTTTAATGCTCTAAGCTGTTTCAGTGTAGCAAGCTATTTTAATTCTTGTTTTGTCTTTTGCACTTTATAGAAACGGAAGCTCCAGTTAAGCCCAGAGCAATGTAGCAACTTCTATGCAGAACAATTTGGAAAAGTGTTTTTTCCTAATTTAACAGCCTATATGAGTTCTGGTCCTATAGTTGCTATGGTTCTTGCTAGAAATTGTGCAGTCTCATACTGGAAGGAATTGCTTGGACCATCCAACAGCCTAAGAGCTAGGATAACTCACCCTCACAGGTAACTCACTGACTGGCCTTGGGCAAGTCAGTAGGATTTTCTCATTCTCTTGCTTGAGACCAGAATTCCTTTTTTTTTTCTTTTTCTTTTCTTTTTTTTTTTTTTGGTGATTTGTTTTCTTGTACAGTACAGACACAGGCTTCTTATCTCTTCAGTTTTGTACAACAGCTTTTCACCGTTGTTTTTTAGTATGCAAAGTTCACCTATTTTATGGGGAATGCTGAGTGTATGAACATTAAGTTTTAGGTAGCTACTTCTTATGTTTAAAACAAAATCAAGCCAATGTCTTGTTAATTAGTCCATATCTATTGCTTTTCTGTGCTCTCAGGCTGCAGAGACTTGGAAGGGATTTGCAGTTGCCCTCCAAGCAGTTATTTCCCTTGTTTTTAGCTTAAGAGCACTCTATGGGACTGATGAGCTGAGGAATGGGCTCCACGGCAGTCTCAGCATCTCCTCAGCAGAGAGAGAAATTCGATTCATATTTCCAGAAGGTAAAATGGTGCAGTTGGTTCATTGCCAGTTTTGAGGAGGATGGAGTTCTTCCCTGTCCTTCCCTGGTATTACTTGTCTCTGCCCTGACTCCCTATAAAACTGATTTAGAAGAGGTTGGGGTTTTTTGCTTTAAAGGATTGTGGGTCTCTTTATGTATAAGCTGACATTTTCTACTATGAAAGGCTTACCAAAAATCTATCTGAAGAGCCAGAGTAGTTGCAGAGATTGCTTCCACTTTTCAAACTCTGCTCTGGGAACTGGAGCAGTCAAAGCTGGTAAATGAGAAGAAATAGGAAGCTATTACACTCCAGCAAATGTTTCTGGCACTGTCAGCCCTGGAGGCTCCTGTTGGCTTGAGAAGACTGACTTTCTTCTTGGATTCAGGCTGAGTAATTCCTATTCAAAAGCAGCTGGATGCTCACATGATAGTGCAATTCAAGTTAAGTGCCAGAGAAAAGGGCCTTATAACTTGGAAAGGCTGCAGGAGAATCTCTGGTTTGTAATGTAACAGGATTTGCTCTTTGACAGAAAGGTGCAAGTGAAACTGCTAGAAAAACGTGTCTACTGATACTTTTTGTCAGCTGTATCAGTGAGTTTAATAAAAGATGTTGCAGTTCCTAACAAACCTTACCCATTGTGTAAACCATGTCTCTTCCCCTCACCCTGACAACAAAGCAAGACTAAAGGTGAGATTTTTAGGATCTTCAGAATCCAGCTTCACACTGCAAGAAGAAAGTGCTAAACATGGCATATATTATTTCTCTTCTGCCCCAAATGCATCTTCAAGGATAAAGGTTTTCCCCAGATGATCTGATTTCCTCCCTTTTCATAATAGACTAATTAGTAAAATTACCTCAGGGACATTGTAAAGAAGTTTAGGGAGTTTCTTTGCAGTTTGTTGTGGGAGAAGCTATAAAACCTATGATGTATTATTAACTTATTAAGGAAAAGAGTAGCTCACATACAAACAACCTTTGAAAGAATGCTGGGTTTAATCACTGTAGAGGCTGCTTTCTAACACCTGTGGTTCCTCCTTGCAGCAGTCCTGGAGCCTGTTCCCACTGGACAAAGAGCTCGGGATTACCTGAACCTGTATGTGAAGCCCACGCTGCTGGCTGGGCTCACTGCCCTGTGCAAAGAGAAGCCAGCAGACCCCATGGTATGTGCAGTGTCCCAGCACTGCTGTCAGCTTTGGAATGCGGTTACTTGGTGTTAGTAAAGTCTCTGTTTATAGGAGAACTACTCTGTTGGTGAAGAGCTGTGCTGTTTTAGCTGTCAGCTAATGAGCTACTCAAATAACATTTGGTTTCAAGAAATTGATTTGTTTGTTAGAGATGAAACAAAGGTGTGTTTTACGTCCCTAAACAAAATTAATTTTCTTACATCTGGAAAAACATGGTAAATGTGTCTTTGTGTTCTTAAAGCTGCAGTCATTCACACTAGTACTTCTTCAAGCATGCAGATAATTAATCCATGTGACAACTTGCTGGCAGTTGTGGTGGATTTTACATCATTATCAGGTTTATAATCAACATTGCATTTTTCTGAAGGATACTTTTCAGGAAAAAAAGCCTTAACAATCACTTGGGGTGTTCCTATGAACTATGTGGTATACATGAGGCCACATTTAAGGTACTTTGATTGTTCCAGCTTTATAACCTGTTTACTTTATCTGTATGTCTGGCACTGTTACTATAGAAATCTAGAAAACAGAGATGAGGTCCGTTCCTTTGCCCAAAGGCCAAACCAGTTGTATCTATTCCTAACAAATGTGTGTCTGGCCTGTGGTTTAGCACTCCAAATGATGGAGAATCTACAGTCCCCCCAGGCAATCTGTTTCAGTGCTTAATTATACTTGTTAAAAGCTTTCACTAAAAGATAGCCTAAATCTCCTGGCTCCAATTTTAAGCCCATTACCTTTTTCCCCCCCTTTTGCTATTCCCAGAAGACACTGGAGACAATGTAAAATCTCTTTTTTTTTTGCAGCAACCTATTGCATATTTGAAGAGTATTCCCATTTTCCTTCCCTTCAGTCATCTCTTTACTATATTAAATACTGATTTTTTTTTTGTTACAAGTCTCATCTCTCTAACTCACTGTTTTGGCTTCCAGTTGATCTGCATTCTTAGCACAATTTTCTAATCAATTATGAGGTATCTAATAGTAACTTCATCGAGACAATGCTTTCCTTCCTTGCTTGTAAGAAAGTTGTATGAAGCAGTGTCAGTAGCTTTGCTAAAAACAGTCTATTGCTATCTTCTTTGTTGTCCATAATGTCTGTGACCTTGTAACAGAAGGAAAATAATGTTGATTTAATACTGCTTCAGAAATAGATATTGCCTATTGCTTTTCAGTTTGTTATCTGCTAGGTGGCTTACAGGGAATTTTGGAATGTTTTGTTTTTTCCAGTATCTTTTGCTTTTCTTCTTTCCTTTCCTTTTGGAGATGGCATCAGAAAGTGTCTGTACACTCAGAAATACTTGCTGTCAGCACAGAGGTTGTCTCAGCCAGTTCCTTAAGTAATACAGGATAAATTTATTTGGGTTCAAACGATTTGAAGATTTCTTTTTTCCAAAGTAGTTTTTCTAAGGGGTTTTGTGTTTTGAGATACTTTGTTTGTTTGTTTGTTTTCCATTTTTGTCTTGGGTTCTTACTACTGTCCTGCTGTTGCTGACTTTACCTGTCCTAGTTGTCTGCTTGGCTCTCCTTTTGCAAACCACCCTTTTTGTACGTGGTAGTAAAAGGAGAGTGTTGCTTACCTTCCCTGTCTGCTGTTCTGTCATTTCTTCACAGTATGGTATGAAGTTTGTTGTACTCAGCATTCCAGAAACTAATCGTCAACAGCCTTGTGAAGTAAATAAGGATGTGTTAAAAACATTGCTTTACAAGTGGAGAAATCAAGGCAAAAGGTTAATTTGCCTAAGGCCAGGCCCAGACTGGCAGATGGAATTAGGACTCAAGGCATTCCTGCCTCCCACATTCTCATTTAAGTACAATGTGCTGGAAAACTTACAAGACGAATTTCAAAAAGTGACCATGTTTCGGTTTTAAGTTTTAGGTACTGTAAGGTGATTTCAGTGCAGAAGGCACTCAGCCACTCTTAATGAATGATTACTAGATGAAGTATCTCTAAGTGTTGTCAGCAGTAATATTTCATTAAGCAGTTTCATGCTTATTGTGCAGCTGCATTCCAAAACAGAGCTGGCTGAATTATTTGAAGTATGGTTGAAATGGTCTTATACTTTCACAAAGATAAACATTGCCAGGACAAGTTGTCTTCTAAAGGTCAGTGTGAATTGTTTAAAAGCAAAATAAGCTGTGAAGATTTAAAAGAACGTTTTTAAAAAACAGGTCATCTGCATGTCCATTTTTTTCTGAAAGGTCTTAATTTTGCAGCACAGTAGGAGAGTATCTGTAGCAGAGGTTTCAAATAATGCTTTTAGTATTCTCCTATACACTTAATAGAAAACAACACGAAGCTGAAAACATTTGGGTTTTGGGTTTTTTGTTCACAGATTTGGCTTGCTGACTGGCTGATTGAACACAATCCTAATAAACCTAAACTACAATATCACATCTCTCAGGAAGAGCATCGGGGGTGAGAGCTTGGTGGAAACCATCTCAAGCATTCCAAGTTACAGATGTGTATTGTCATTTTCGGTGTGTCCTTTGACTGTATAACCAATACTATCTTAAGTAAATGCATTTGTTGTAACTGCTTGTGTCTTCATGGGATAAATAACCTTACACTTAACCAGGATGTAGTGGTTCTAGTACCTTCTCTACTGACAAAGTGAATGTAGAATTACACAATAAATTTATGGCATTGGGTGATTAGAAAAAGACAATGTTCTTAGTGGGTGTGACTTACTGCTATTTTCCCCATTTTTCTTGGTTTGGCTGTGTGGGAGAACAAAATCATTTACAGCAGTGTGGATTCCCAAATGACATCCACCTGGCCTGTGCTTTGTGAAGCCAAGGGTCGTGTTTTAGCAATTTTTTAGCATAAATTCAGTTATGAAAGGAGGTACTTGGATATAATGTAGAAAATAAATACTGGAGGCACATTAGCAACTTTGGAATTTTAATTGCTGATTACATCACCCAGCTAAGGTTGGTCTTGAAGATGATTCACTTAAATCTGATGTATTTTGTCAGAATGTAATCTGAAGGATTTATTTGAAGGTACATTGAATGTGCATTTTCCATCTTGGTGGCAAAAGGCTCAGCGACTAAAAATAACAAGAAGATGTATTTTAGTCAAGGACGAAGACTGTCTTCCAACATTTGTTTACAAGTGTATTGGTTTGGCATGGCCTGGTTTTGGGTAGCAGGGGGCCCACAAAGATGGCTCCTGTGAGGAAGCTGCTTGAAGCTTCCCACCGTGTCCAGCAGAGCCAATGGCTGATGGCTCTGAAGATGGACGTGCTGCTGGCCAAAACTGGGCCAATGAGAGAGGTTGGTAATGCCTCTGTGATGACATATTTAAAAGGAAAATTGAAACAAAGTTACAAAATTTTGGATTTCAGCCAGAGAAGAGGAGGAGGTGAGAACATGTGAGGGAAACAACATGGAGACACCAAGGTCAGTGGAGAAGGAGGGGCAGGAGGTGCTCCAGGCGCCGGAGCTGAGATTCCTCTGCAGGCCGTGGTGATGACCATGGTGAAGCAGCTGTGCCCCTGCAGCCCATGGGGATCCACGGGGGATGCAGAGATCCACCCACAGCCCGTGGGGGAGGTGCCTGTGCTGGAGCAGGTGGATGCCTGGAGGAGGCTGTGATCCAGTGGGAGACCCGGTGGAGAGAGAGGGCTCTGCTTCCATGCTGGAGCAGCCTGTCCTTAGAGGACTGCTCCCCATGGAAAGAGTGACCCACACTGCAGCAGTTTTGGGAGGACTGTGTGCCGGTGGGAGGGACTCACATTGCAGCAGGTGTGGTGTGGCCGCTGCTCGTGACAGTGGACCCACGCTGGGGAAGGTCATGGAGAACTGTCTCCCATGGGAGGGACCCCACGGCCTCACAGGGGAAGACTCCTCTCCAGAGCAGCGGAAGGAAATTGCCGTGAGCTGCCTGAACCCCCGTGCCCTTCTCCCTGCACTGTTGGTAGGAAGGAGGGAGGGGCTGGGGGTTGGAAGGTGTTCTAAAGGCTTATTTTACTTCTCATTATCCTCCTCTGATTCTGTTAGTAATAAATTCAATTCGCAACTTAAGTTGAGCCTGTTTCACCCTTGAAGTGTTTCTGCTAGTCCTTATCTCACCCAAGAAGCATTCATTCATTTTTTTCCTTTTCCCTCCTCTGCCCAGCTGTGGCAGGGGAGGGTGAGGGAGCAGCTCTTGTGGGTGCCTGGCGTTGGGCCGGTGTCAAACCACGACAGCAAGAAAGTTGTTTAATTGGAGCAACTCACCTTAAGAGTGTTTTCTGTGTTCTCCTGCTCTTAAAGGTACGTAAATTTCTGTTGTTTTCCTCAAACTTTCATGTGTTCTTGAAGAATTTCAAGAGAGTGCTCTTCCACAGGCAATGAGTTAATCCCACTCTATTGCCTTTTATGAAGTAACTAAACTGTTTTTTGGGATGTGGGGCTTTTTAATTTTCTTCAAAGAGCTGTACTTATGCTGTTAACTTCAAGCTTTGTATATTTTGGTTTGATTGGTTAGAATGAAGAAAACAGTGTAATTTTCATAACTCTGAAATACGAGTATGCTTGACTAATACTAAATAAACAAGCAATTTCATAATTTGTTTCATGAAAAAACTTGCTTCTCCAATTTAAGTAATTATGAGAAACATAAGTCATTTGTCTGTAACATCAAACTTTGTTTAAGTGAATTATTTATCCTCTCAGTGGAACAAACCACTATTGACAGCCCAGATAATAAACATTTAGGAACTGGTCCCTACAGTACCAAGACCTAAAAATCTTGAGACTTTTAAGATAAGGAAAAAAAAGAAAGCCCAAACCCTCAAATAATGAAGAATAAAAGTATGAGGTGGTTAGAAATATGGTAAACAGATCTGTTTACAACCACTTTATTTTGCCTATAATTATTGTCCCCATATGTGTCTGATTGCTCCAATTACAGGACGGTTGTGCTTTGTGGTTTCCTGTCAGCCAAATAAAAAAATCCATTTTCTGAAAATACCAGAAACTAAAATCTGGTGAGTTCACAAGGTATTCCCCTGTATTTTGTTAGTTACTATGACATTTGCTTGCTTATTTTGATGTGCTGCTGTTTGACAATAAATACATCTTTTGTGTTACTGCTGGAGTTCTTAGTTTTGCTTTTGTGCCAGAGCTGCGTTATGTTGGATGAGAGTAGGTGGATCTTTATCCGAGGGGTGGGAGAAAGGACAAAGGCAGCTGATGTTGCAAATGTCACCTTTATCACCCACACAATACAGACTCTCAGTCATTCAGGTGTTCATCTATCATGGAATTATCCTCTGATGTTGGAGCTAACACCTTCAGCTGCTGACTGGTGACTTGCTTCCATTTTCCCAAGGAAAAAGTGGAAAGAGAGAAGTTGCCTTTATCCCATGGGTGCCATCCTGATTCACTGTATCCTTACACATAGGACAAGCATTGATCCAGCAGATCCCCCAGCTGGAATCCTGAGGAACCTGCGTTAATAAGTAGGAAGTGGGCAGAGGGCTGGTCCTGGGAATGTGAAATGGCCAAGCAGCCTGGTCCCATGGGGGAGCTGTGACACCGTGGAAGAGGCTGTTGGGGCATGTGCTGCTACATTTCTTATGGTCTTTAGGTTTTTATTTAGCCCAGAGTGGTACAGGCTTGGCCAGGGTTATGAATGCATAGCACAGAAAATGTAGCTTGGGGAAAAAAAAACAGATTAACTGAAAGACGTCTTTCCATTCGATGTCAGCAAGGTGAGATATTCTCTGTGGTAGCGAGTAATCTGTCCTCTCCCTCTGTCAAGTCAAAATAATTACCTTGCCTATTGAGTTTTATTGGGCATTTTTAACTTTGAAGGAATTCATTTTAGTTTCACTGCCCGAGTGCTGGAATAAGAGCTGTGTCCATAAAATGAGCAGTTCAATCTGTTTCCCATAATTCTGTTTTTTCAACAGAGTTCCTCCTGGAACTTTGCTTATCGTATGCTTGCTATCACCTGCACTGGAAGTTTTTCTTGGAACTATACAGATTGCGCTAGTCTTGAAGTATGTGATTGTTCAGCCTTCCTGTCTCACAAGGGATTTATTATCTTCAGGAACAGTTAAACTGCCAGGAACCTTGGACATACTTTAAAGATGGCAGAAGCCTCAGTCGAAGGCCGTTTCCCATTGTCTGCACCTGTCAGAGCATTCCAGCATGCCGAGCTTCAGAAATGAGTCACTGGTCAAAGCTTGGGACTGTCATTCAGGAGATTTAAGATTGGTTCATGGAGATTTGCAAACTCTTGCTTTTCTTATGTAGGAAAAGAACAGAAGATTTGTGTTTCTTCCTTCATTAAGCTATTAATCTTGACCATCCTTTAAACAACAGTTGATGAGGGTCAGTGTTAATTCATTCAGTCATTCGTTGAGTCAGAGTAGTCACATCAAGATAATTTGTGTTGTTCTGCAAAGTAAATGTTGGCCATTTTTGGTGGTACCCAACAACAGCTCATCCTCTTAAAATATTATGGTTGTTCAATTTCCTTAAAAAAAAACAAAATCAGAAGAGAAATTGTATCTATTTTGTTGGAAAGGCTCTGCACATCATAAAAAGATAGTCATAAAAAGATAACTTGCAATTGTTTTTGCAGTACTATTTCCTTTTAGTAGATTTGTCCTTGGACTACAAACAGGACTTCAGTCCCCTCTGCTCATTACCTGCTGCTTTACTTTACTAAAGCAGACTTGGCTCAAAACAGCGTAGCAGTGTCACCAGGATCATCACAGCAAATAGCTACTTCCTGGTTCTGCTGTTAGTGAAACAGGAAAACCCGCTGCTGTAGGATGGTCAATCAAGAGCAGCTGCCTGCACCTGGAAATCTCCCCTGGTGTGGATGCGCTCCTCGGGGTGTGGAGTGTGTCAGCAGCATGACTGATGTGTGGAGTCTCCTTGGGAGGATGCCTGTCAAATCATTGTCATGCTGCCTCCTGCCAAGTGATCAGGGGGACACTGCCAAAACTCGGGGAGAGTTTTTGTCGGTCTCCTGAGCCAGAGATGAGGTATTGTTGTGAGGCAGAGCAGTTGGTGGGAGAAGAAGGCAGTTTGCAGACAAGTGGGTGAATGATACTCTAATAATGGTAACACTGAAAGATTGAGGATTCAGTTCACTGTGAGTGTTTTAGGGCTGAGCAAGGTGATGCTTTTGCAGAGAGATCTTCATGGGTGTGCTTATATTTGTCTTGTGTGGCATCAAGTTTTGTCCCCTGAGAACCCCTGACTGGCTCATCTTGCTTAGCTGTGGTGCTATTCTGAAGCATGATTATTAAAAAAATAAAACCAAAACACAACTCTGGTACCATGTCTGCGACTTTGTTACCATCACGTTTATTGTATTGAAAAGTCTTTTCACCTGGGATCTGAGTCAACCTGGATGGATCCTGTTAGGCCAGAGAGAAAAGGGAGCTGAGTGCAGTCTGTCAGCTGCAGACTGCCTGAGCAAGGAAACACGTATGAACTCACCCTAAATTCCAGGGAATTTTTATGTGCAAGAACCTCATTTGGCTCTAAATACTCTTGGCTTTAGTAAACTACTCTACAAACAACCCATGCTTCTTTATCATCTCTTTATAATCAATGCTTTAGCTCTCGTTTCCTTGCTAGGGGACAGTTGTATTTTTGTCGTTTCAGAATCTGCACCGATTGTCAGGTTAGGAAATTCTGCATTCCCAAAAGCAACATCTTATTGCTCTGCTGGTTGGTGGTTCTTATCTCTCTTGGGTGTTGTAAAGTGTATTCTTACTGGGTGGCATTCCTGGTGCCGTGTGAATGAGGGAGTGTTTTGTCCATGTTTAGTTTTGTGTCAGGCCTCGTCTCTCTCTGTGTGAGAAAATTCCCAGGAGTGTGTAACGGACGCGTGCGGACAAATCTCCTGCACGCCCCATAAAGCACTTTACTATGGGCCACTATAAAGCAGTCATTACAGAGCAATGTTTAAACTTCTGAGATTAACACAGTCTCTCAATTGCACTTACTTATTTTTATAATGTGTAATTTAGCAACTGAACTGTGAAACGTTATGGCATAGCAAGGTCTTCTTAAAAACAGTGGTTCCAACTGTGCTTTTAGGTTGCTTCATTGTAAATCCAGAGCAATTCCATTCTGTTAGTTAAAGAGGGAAAATGAGATTGTTTCTGGGAGCTGCTCAGATGGTGTATGTGCATCTGAAATGTATTGTCAGGTGTTGCATGGCACATTTTCCTCATTTATGGAAAGCAAAGAGCTTGTGCCTGATTTCTCAGGAGCCAGACTTGGACAATGCTGTTCCCTGCATGCAGAACACTTTGGCAGTTGCCGTTTTGCTCAGGGAGTTGTGCAATGGTATTTTTGCCTGGATGAAGAAAGTTTGATCAAGCCTCTGCTTGAAAACCAGATGCTTTTTCTGTGGCCACCACACATCTACATAGCCATGAGATCCTTCCCTGCTACTTACCACTTCCAACTGAACTTTCCCATGAGGATATTTTAGAACACTTGTTTTCCTCGCAGCTCTTCCATGTAAATATGCTGAATTGACCAGCAAAGTTTTGACCGTGACTGTCTTTGTTTTGCAAAGTTCTCTTGTAAACAGGCACTGTGGGGTTTCCCCAAATAGCCCCATCAGTGCAACTGAATGGGAGCAACAAAGGCATAGGAAATGAAATGTCCATTCCTTTCCTTATTCATGTAAATGATAGTTTATCATACTGTTTATTAGCTTCATGTAGTCAGTGTGTAGTCATGTGATGGTTCTTAAGCCTTTTATTGCTTTTTTTTCCCTTTAATGAGCTGCAATAAAACATTGCCTTACCTGAGTGCTGACGCAGTGCTGAGGCATTCTCCAAACTTAGCATTATTAATGATATTAATTAGTCATTACCCATGGCAAAGGCTGTCACCACAGCACAAAGCAGCCATGATATATCTTTACCAGTTGTTCTGTCTCTCTGCAAAATGTTCCTTTTCAAGTCTATGTGGGATTCCTGGAATGAACAATTTCAAGTCATCTATAAACGTGATTTTAAAAATTATATCTGATTTCTTTATAATATCTCTCTTCAGTGGATGGGCAATGATGTACAAAGGAACTGTCAGTACACAGGTGGTACAGGTGTGAGGGTAAGGAATGGACAAGTGAAAAGACTCCTTGGGTCCTCCCTTGGAGCAGCAGCAGGATCTACAATTGCAGAATCATGGAAAATATGGGCAAATGCACAAGTAACAAGGTTACTGCACGTGCACTGTGTAAGTGCCTACTTGTAGGGAGGAATGGGGAGTTTAACACCTGTGTTTTCACAGTCTGCTAGTGGTTTGGTGCTTGGATCACTTAGCATCTCATGTTTTGAATGGTTTCTTTGGAGGCTTTTCTACCTGAATATGTGTAGAGGGTCTCTCTGTGTGGTATGAAGTTTTAATGAAGATAGCTGCTATCACTGTAGTAATGCTGATGCAAGTCTGTTAATGACTTCTGGACTTCCTAAAGCAGTGATCAAAAATTAGTAGCCAGTTTTCTTTCATCTCTGGAAGTAGGAACAAGCAGAGCTGGCACAGCTCTGAAGTTGTGTACGGAAGTGGCAGGTTTGGAGCACAACTCCTAGGTGGGAGTAATTCCTCTCCAGAGTACAGATGAGTCTGTGGCTGGGAGGCTCCATGTTTCTCTGCTCCAGCAGCACCTCCAACTGTTTTGTTTTCTGCTCTGTGTTGTTGTCTACAGCCACCAAAGGTGATGATCCAATGGGAAGTCACAGTGTTCACTGACACTGTATTTAGAGCTATGAAACAGAACAGGTAGAGAAAAGGCCAAATGAGGACATGTGTGATCCTCTGCTCTGTCTTCCTCTGTTCCAACAACACAGAAATGAAATGTTTCCCTATCCCTAAACCAGGACATCCACCTTTCAAATATTCTGACTGAGCTCCTTTCAGCTCAGCCATGATCACACGTGTGTGCAGAAGGACTGGCCTGGACACAGAGAGCAAAGGCTGACAGACAATTAAAATTTGTAGCTATTTTTATTCTGCTCTAACTGTTGGGTTTCTTTCTAGATACAAACAGTTGATGTGACTTTCATCAGCTGACATGAAGGAAAAGGTGTAAGGTAAAGTATATTTTCAAGTTGAACAATTTTATGTGTGCTTTTAGAGATTTGCTGCAGCAGATGTTTGGCCATGTCCTTAGGTACTATAATCTGGTATAATTCTACTGAGGTGAATGCTGACAGATTATATCAATTTGGGTATGACCTGAGATTGTAACATCCTGACAGTATAAACTGGCAGCTTTTGATTTTCACTCCCTTGTACTGACAAGAAATTGGATCTTTATTTATCTATGTGTCCAGTTCCAAGGAAAATTAATAGTTTCATTGTCACCTAGTATTAATTTACAGTTCTGCTACAGGTTGTTCTTCCTTATGGTTGAGAAAGTTTAAATACAGAGTAATTTTCACCATTTGTATGTGCCAACCCACCCGTGGATGTGAAATAGCTGTGTCTGGTGCCAGGGAAGTTTTCCAGAAATACATTGTGTCTTTTATGTGCCCACATGTGTAACCTTAAACTGTTTCTGCTCATGGAGGCTGTAGGATTTGCACACTGGTCCAGAGGCGACACATTACTGATGAGAATTTGCTTATTTTTTATAGAAAAAAATTGTCTTCTAAAAGTTTTGTCTTCCCTTGGTCCATGGTGGCAGGGGAACGTGTTGAGGCATGTCCTTTTCTATTTGCTTTCAACAACAATGGGAATTCTTCAGTTAAGTACAAAAAAAATGGAAATTTCCTTTCTTTTTGCCCCTCTCAAGTATGTGTAGGTAACTGAAGCACATTCACACTTGGAGAGATGGGGCTGTTTTGCAAGGGAAAACCAAAACATTCCAGTGCAGCTAATATTGCAGCTCCTCTGGTGTCTTAAGTTCAGGCCACAGCAGGAGGTGCAGATATCTAAGGGGAATGCAGTAACTTTTTGGATCTTTTCTTTGGAAGAAATAATAAGATGAGTCACAATTAACCCATTCAGCTAAGTTAGTAAGGCTCTGGGAGATGAGAGAGGAAATGGGAAGTTCTTAGTTCTAATGGTTCGCTCTACAGAAAAGAAACCTTTTTTCTTACATCCCTTCAGGCCCAATCAATAAATTTGTCTTCATCATTGTAGGAAGCATAAATTTGCTTCTTTTCTTACAACCTTCTCTTATACATCCCTCCTTGAGACATCCAAGCCTGATGTGATGATTGTGCTTTGATTATCTTGCTCTGGCAAACCAATGGGCTCCACTCTCCAGGAGAAAAGGGCTCTCCAGGGCAAGTGTCAGAATGCTGGCACAAAGTACTTTGTTCCTCTTATGTGATTAATGTGGAAGGAGTGTTTTTAAGTAGTTTGTAATTTGTCACAGTGAGACTTGCAATGGAAAACATGGCATAGCAGAGGCAGCCAGGGCCATAAAGTGCTGTTGTTGGGAAGTGAAGACTATTCTAACCGAGGTGATGTCTCCAGGGGGTGTATTCCTCAAGGACTGGTGGGTGGATTAGCAGTCAAACCTTTGAGGAGCAGGGTGAAAGCCAATATGTCCATGGTGACAGGGACACAGCTGGAATTAAGAAGGATGTCTAGCACATCCAAACATTTTTTAAAGGATTCTGGTTGTTTTTTCTCTAATGATCTTTTCTGGTTTCATTTATTTAGCTGTCTCGAGAGTTCATGTCTTTCAGGCAGCAGAGAAGTGTCTGCCCTGGTGTCTCAGAAAATGAGGCTTTGTCTTTGGTCCCTCACAGAAGGAGCTGCACACTGGTGCCGTGGGTGAACAGGAGATGGAATGTCACATTGCTCCCTGCCTCTCTGGCACTTGAGTGCTTGTGAAGCTCGTCTCAGCAGAGCTTTGCTGCTTTCTGCTTTCATTTTTCCAGCCTCTGGCTCTTGATGTCACCATGTGGCTTTGAAAAGGAGAGTCTTGAGGTTGAAGGGGCCTCTGCAAAAATTCACCCATCCTTCAAAACACAGGTCAGGGTGGTGTTTGTCCAAGGAGTAGCACCTCAAGGTCAATTCTGTTATTCCATGACTCCTTAGTTGATATGTTTTCCCACACGCCAGTAATCTCCAAGGAAGAAATGTACTGTCTGGGAAAAAAAGGCAAGACATGTAAATTGCTTTAATGGGATGCTCTAGTACATTTATATCTTCTTAAAAGGAAGCTAAACCACATGCATGAGATGATAGATGAGTTTATTTTCACATGTGGATTTAATAACCTACCAAGATGTAGCTGCATTTTTAGTGCCCGAAGTCATCTCCAGGAAAATAGTTCCCTGGGGTGAGGTCAGTGTCTGCTTACAGCCAAGAGAATGAGCTGAAGGGGTTTGTCAGTCGATAGCTTAGTTAGGAGGCAGGATAGTTTATATGATACTGAACAAATCAGGGCGATGTGGAAATTAAGTATATCTTCTGCACAGAACAGATAGAGTGGAAGTGTCCCGAGACCATCTGGGATTTAAAACTGAGGAGTTGGAAGGAGCTGACTGCCACTCTGTTCTCTTTGTAGTACTGTTTGTTACTCTCCCCAAATATTTATTGGATCATAGTTGTAATTAAATTTGTGCTGAAAACGTACAGAGCACCCTGTACTTAGTGTCACATGAAACCAGAGATCCTCTACACTGAAGCAGTACAGTGGCAGCTCCTTGGCCACAACAGCCCCCTTTGGAATGGGAGATAATCTAAAAAAGACTCCCCCGTTGATATGGCACTTGCTAAGTTAAAGCACAGGAAATTGTGAATTTTGGCTCCATCCTGTTTGGCCATTTACACTGTCTCCTTATCAATGTACCTGGCCTGGTCCTGGGAGATTGGATGGTGTCTGGATACAAGAGGTACAATTTAGTGCTCCCAGCTGCTTGAAAGGGACTGGACAGTGATTTGTGAGCTTTCTGGCGATGGGTGAGATAAAGGTCTGCAGTGGGGATGTCCTCTGCCCTGCCTCCACCCTGGCCAGAGCCAGGTCAGGCTCCCCATGCACACCTTGGAGCTGGAGCTGAGTGCAGGCTATGACCTAGTCATTCCTGAATCATGGGCTATCTCAAATCCAGATTCAAGTCTCATGGCCTGTAGTAGATGAGAGAAAGAAATCAATGTGCCACAGTCAAAAGCATATCGATGTTTCTCAGGGAATTTAAACAGCAGGTTGTTTGGTAAAACAGAGGCTGAGACCTGAGATGACAGCCCTGACACCCTGCGGGGGAAAGCCCATGGGACAAGAAAGAAACAGGAGACTAAAGTAGTCCAGGCTGGGAAGCACAACTGTGTTTGCCCTGGGATAAATCTTATTAACTTAAGCACACCAAAGCATAAATGTAGCTGTCTTACTCCTGGACTCAAGCTGGGTCAAGCAAAGCCATCCTGAGTATCTCTTCCCAGCACTCCTGTCCAGGACTGGCTGGTGCTGGTGCTCCTGTGCCAGCAGAGATGTCCCCAGGAGACACATTTGCAGCCTGCCCCTGACTGGAATTACCTGCTCTCCAGACACCTGTGGTGCAGCTGTAATGCTGGGAATGCTTGGCACCTCGGGAGGTATTCGGGACTGAGTTAATTTAATTATTCTCTTGCTCATTGGCTTCAAAATCCACTTAGAGATAGGGAGGAGGTGCCCTGTCCCTATCACAGCTGATGGCAGCCAGCCAGCAGAAGTCTCTGCCTGGCAGGAGTGGGAGTGAAGACTTGGGCCAGAGTAGGTTTAGATTCAAGGCACTGGGCAAAAGGGAGAGAAATAGAAATTACTGCATTTAAAACTGCTGACTCTAGTCTTGATGGATGATCCCCTAGAAGTGTCAGGCCAGGAGCCACAGCTCTGTGAGTTAGAAAAGCCTGTGGAATTGAGAAGAAATGTGAGAAGTACTTCTCACCCTTGCCTGTGTCCAGGCTTGATCTGAGTCAATAAAGAGAGTCCCACTGACATCACAACCCAACATTTCAGACCAGGAACCTCATCACAGCCCAGTTTGTGTGGTGGCAGCCAGGCCAGGTGGGACAGGGAGTGCAGCTGTGATCCCAAGCAGAGCTTACAACCAGCAAACTCAGCCCACGCATGGCCCGAGTTTGAGCCCAAGTGAGGTAACCCTTGTGCCTCTCCCCACTGTTTTACAGTCTTTCCACTGACCTCATCATTATCATCTTTTATGGCATCCCATGTGCTGTTGAAAGCATCAGAGGAGGAAATGAAGGGCCCTTTACTGTCCAGGGTCTGTGCTCACATGTCCCCTGACGAGCTATTCTCTCCTGGCTGTGCCCACAAGGGGCTTCAATTAATGTTGCGTGGGACACTGAAGAAAGAATAGAGAGAGAAAGAAAAAGAATAGCTAAAATACTACTTGAGATCTCCCTCTCTATTTCCCATCATGTCCTACTGCTTGTAAAGCTCCACAGTCCCGTTCTATGACAGATTTAGACTTATCTCTTTCATTTTCTGGCTCTGACTCACTCTGTCCCACATGATTGCAACTCATCTTTGCATCCTGACTGCATTTGGTGAACATTTCTTAGCTGTGGCCATCAATCTCTGCTCCTTACTGCACTTTGAGTTACCACCAGCTCCGTCTCCTTTCCTCTCTGGGTTTCAGACCCTCTGGGAGGGACAAGTTTGGGTCCAAGACCTGGTGCACACTTTAAAAAGGTCTTTTCTAGTCTCCAGAAGTGTTTGGACCAAGTCCACTTTGTCTAGGAGAGCTCTTGTGTGAAACTGTCCCAGCAGCCTTCTCTACACATAAATAATAGTTTAATTAGGGAGCATCTCATCTTTCTTGTTCATAAAATATGAACTGCTCTGTGTGTTTGGAAAAGGGAGAGCGGGATGGGAGAGCAGAAGAGAAGGAAGGAATTAATTTTGAAAGTACATTGCAAGTTACATTTATTTGATTTTCTCTAATCCATCAATCTTCTGTTATATGGCTCAACTCCTCGGGGCTTGTTTGAAAAGGGGGAATTTATTGCACTGTAAGCCAGGGCAGTGATTTGCAAAGTGGGGGGCATGGATTGTATCCTAGGAGAGAGCAGGGAACCAGAAAAAGAGATGGGGGAGCTTGTGAATCCCTCTGCAGAGGTGTAAATATACTGTGCATTTCCAACTCCCTCCCAGCCACCCCTGTGGGTATTTTTGGAGGGTACCAACCTGCTCTATGCCCACCCCTTGTACCATGTGGCCATACCAGAAATATGGACCAGCAAGTGGGCAATAAATTGACATCCTGGCTCCCTGTGCATCTCTTTGTCATTGGAGAAACCTTTGGATAAGAACCTTTCCCAGTAGACCTGTGCTTGATCAGGACTCGTGGATGGAAGTGCAGTATGAATTCATACTGAGTATGCAGCATTCCATGGGGAGCATGGACTCTCCAGCCAGGGAAAGCAGATGCAGCACATCCCAGCAGACAGTTATTGTAGGTGTCCTCCCCAGCTGAGAAATGTTTGGGAAACACTTGTAACTCTTTTTCTCAGGTGTTGCAGAGAGGATTTGTTTTGTAAATAGTGAAGCTGTTAATTGCCCTGACTTTATTAAGAGGGAGCCCCAAAGGTGTTAACAAGTTTTTGTTGTTGAGCCAGCACCAGTCCCTCTGTAGGGGGAAGGTGGCAAAGTTGCTCTGAAAGTCCCTTTGCCCTCTAGAGAAGAAAAAAAATTAGGCAGCACTTTAGCCAAAGACTTGTGAATTTTGTAGGAGGGATTTAACTTGGATCACTACACGGTTCAGCTCCAGGGGATTCTCTTTCTATCGAGCAACATGGGCTGGAGTGTCCCCAGGGCAGCACAGCTGTGAAGTACGAGCTGGAAAAGAGCTTTAAAGGTTGTTTTCTCCTTCAGCTTCTCTCTAGGCACAGGAAGCTCCTGCACACAACTGCGGGAAGCCCAGGAGTTGAACAGCTTTGAAAATCAGGCTGGTGGGGTTTGGGCATCTAACTTTAAACACCTCGTTTAAATATATATTGTTTAAGACTAGAGTTGAGGTTTCCAAGTCACTAAAGTCACTAACTGGTCACAAAAATCTTTCCTATACACTCCAACAAGCCAGACACCCAAATCCTCCCATCTTTCCCTTAAAATCCCTGTTGATAAATCCCGCAGAAGGCATGGAATGGATGCTTTTTCATCTTCCTCTCTGAGACTGGCACTAGCAGCAGCTAACCAGGGACTGATTCAGGCTCTTTAACTTTGTCATGCTAAGAGTTGGTTTTGCAAGTCGAAAAGGACCTGTGGCTTGATTTTTAAGACTTTAGGGAATTGCTGGCACTCACTGGTTTCACTGCACCAGATGCAGCGTGACCGGGAATCTACGCTGCATATGAAAAGGTCACTTACCCTGTTCAAGAGAGGAGATTCTAACACTTGTCAGTTTGAGTGATGGAGGCTCTGCATGGAGAGCCATAATATTCATGTCAGAGAATTGCCAAGCCCTTGCGGAAGTGTTGAAGATGGATGGCCTGGGGATATACTCCTGACACTTTAATACGGGGGGAGGATACAGCACAAACATCTTATACAGAATTATAATCTATGAAAGGGCACTGGGGGCATAAATTAAAGGTAATCCAGCAGGCAAGGAGTTTAACAGCTGAAGGGAAGCAGGCTGGGGGAAAGGAGTGATGCTGGTAGGGTGCAGTGGGGGCTGTGGTGGGGCTTTGGGGGAGGGAACAGCCTCCAGCTGGGGTGGGACCAGGGCAGGAGGGAGCAGTGCCAGGCCAAAATCCATCCACCTCCAAACTGCTTTGCAAAATCATCTGCAGAACCTGCACTTTGTGTATTAAATAAATTTGATTCCCTGCTTGCTGATGGTCGCTGTGCAACAGTGTGACCTGTTGAGGAGAGGGGGCCTGGGGCAGGTACCTCAACCTCTGAGCAGAAGTGTCCCCAGCAGCCCGCCAGGCGAGGCTGCAGAGGCACACGGTGGCGATGATGGTGTGAATTCCCTGTCAGAGCCATCCTCACACTCTCTTCTGTGAGAGGGAGCAAAGGAAACAGCACAGGTCCAGTTCCTGTGCTGGGGGACATCCTCAGCCCCCACACAAACACAGCCCCAGCCTGGCTCTGTGTGCTGGGCTGAGGATGAGCTGTCCATCTGTATTGATACAGGCTGGCACCTGCTTCCCTGAACTTCACCTTCCTCCACGCACTGATGGAGGCGACCCCAGCCAAGGCCACGTGAGTCGTGCCCATGCTCCTGCCTGAAGGGGAATGAGGCTGTGGGGGCATTTCCACCTGCTGGGAAGGAGAAACCAGAAGAAAACTGGTGGTTGCTGTCCCTGGTGAGGGTGCTGGGATGGGCACCTGGACAGCAGCACAGTACGGCCAAGAGGCTGCTGGTGAAACAGTGACAGGGATGGTCCTGGGTTAGATGGGAAGGGCTGGGAAAGCTTGTGGGCTTAGCCTGGGCTGTTATCATGGTATGAACACCCCAACACTGATCTTCCAACCCTCTGTTAGTTGAGCAGGCATCCCTGACATAAACCTGCCCTGGTGGTAACACTATAGCTGGCCTATATTATTTCATCATTTGGAGTGTGTTTCCCTTTCTCACTAAAAATGGATTGTAAACCATCCCTCTCCCACAGTAAAGGCACAAATTCACTGCTGGGACACAGGTGTTAAACCTCCAGAAAGGCAATGGTGATTTTGAGCTGATTCCACTGCTGTTCCACAGTTTTCTTATCACAGAGGATGCTCTATCCATATCAGTAGCTGGTGAAACATAAAGATGCTACTCCAGAACTCTCTGAGTGACTCCACAGCCCTGCCTAAAGTGCCCCTGCTCCAGGGAAAAAGCAGTGCTGACAGCTCTTGGTGGACAGGCAGCAAGATCTTGGATTGAGTTCATGCAGCACCAGGCCCAGATTAAGACTTCTAGCTTTTCATTGTAATTAGGATCAACACTATTACAATACTATTACTGTGGGACAGTGGTCAGGTTCCTCCTCAAGGCTTTATAGAGCCAGCCCATCCCTTCCTCCGGGTGCGCAGCGAGTTACAGGTGGTCGGGATCAGCACCCCAGATTAGAGCTGACCTTGGGTGATCATGAGCAAACACGTGCAGGTTTGAAGGCATCACCAATCCCTGCAAAAGCTCTTTGGCTGCCTTTACAAAGCAGCCAGTGGCAGGACTGTGCTCTGCTGTGAGTGCTTGTGTTTACTTTGAAAGCTGCTCTGTAGGAGTAAAAAAGCTGCCCTGGTAAAATCACAGCTGAAATGATGAGCTCAGTCCTGTGGCATCCTCAGTTTGTTGCCCTGTGCCCCGCTGTGCCCGTGGCATTTCTGTGAGGGTTATTACAGAAACCACAGTAGCAGGCAGGGGTGTCAGGGTTCCCTGACAGTGCTGTGATGGATTAAGATGATCCTGAATTTCCATTGTTTTGTACTGAATGTAGTGAGAATTGATGACTGTTGTATCCAAGCAACAAGGGGGAGGATGAGGAAGCTTCAGCTTCTCCAAGACTGTAGTATCTCTGGCAAGGTGCCACTCTAAGCCATAGAGTTGATTTTTGTATTTGTTCAGTCTCAGTATTGTCTCTGCAAGGTATAAAAAGAGAATAGAAATCTGTGTCATGGGATGGTGTGTAACTTTCTCTTGGGTTTGCTTTGATTTGCATTTGGTCTCTGGCTTTTGGGTACAATTTGCTCGTTGCCTTAGAGAGTCTGGGTACCAGAAATGTAAATGGCTTTGATGACAAATTTAAGGAAGAACAGTTCATCTCCAGCATTTAAATACAATGGGGTGGATATGAATGCTGAGTCGGTGGGAACGGGAGGGCTCAGTGGTCTTGGCAGTGGTATCTCTACTTCTCTCTCCAGCTTTATTTCCCTGGGATAGAGTCTGTGTGGGACAGAGGTCTGGTCTGGTGCTGTTGCCACCTGCAAACCTATTGCTTCTTATTTTCTGCATTAATGTTAGTTTGAAAAGATGCTGCAGAGAAATAGGTAAGACGACACACAGCATGTCCCACCCATTCACTGGGAGCCCTCATCTCCCGGGATTTACCTGTGTGGTTTATTAACCTGCTGCTGGTATACAGCAGGAAGGTCTTTGTTGCCCTGAGTTTTGCAGTCTTTCGATGTTTTGATTCCTGTAATAGAGTTTCTGTCTAGAGCGACAGGTCTTTATGTGTGCTTTATGTGTGCCTGGTGAAATAGGTTCCCTCCTCTGAGAGCACATTAACAGGGACTGTCCTGTGCTCTGTGTAACCTCATTTGAGGGATTTTGGTGGTACCCTGTGCCTGCAGCTGCTGGGGCTCCAGAGCACAGTCCAAACAAATACAGCAGGTATAACAAAAAGAGAGCCTGGGGGTAATATTTGTGCAGACAAGTCAACCAGTGCTCAAGATGCAGGAAAGTGGCTTTGTTTGTCTGTTTTTATCATTCCCAGTTCAGCCTAAATTTTTGGCAGTTGCAACTGCTGTTGTGGCAACACTGCAAAAATCTTGGGGTTTTTTGTTTTGGTAGGATAACTTACTAGAAATAGCTACCCTGAAGGCAGCAAAGCCCCCCTAACTGATGCTTTAACAAAACCCACTTTGCATAAAATAAATGCATGGAAGTTAGCTGTGCTTCCCAAATGTGTGTTTTGCAAGCTGAGCTCCCTGATCTGGCTCTCGTGTGTGTCGAGGCTGTGTTTACACAGGGAGCCATAGGGAGACCGGGATAAAGCAGCATTGAAGTGTTTGCAGTGTGGGTGCAGTGTGCTGGCAGAGCTGTAAGGTGGTTTTTACACTTGTGTCTCCTCCTCCTCCCCTGGCTGGAGAGCAAACCTGGCCAAGCATCCTTGCCCTGCATCGTGGGTGTGGGTGATGGCACAGCCCTGGCTCCCTCCGGAGCAGCTCTGACTCCAAGGAGCAGGACCTGCCCTGGAACAGCAGCAGCCAGCGCTGTCTCCTCCTGCCCTCCCCGACCTGGTCCGGGCTGTTGGCACCCGGAGCAGCAGGGAACCAGCAGACACATTCACAACTGTCCCCAAGTTTTCTCTCCTGCTCCAGTTCAAAGGGTTCCTCTCGTGCCTCCAAGAAATTTGCAGTGAGTGCCGATGGTGACGCTTTCCACATCAAAGCGGGGCAGCCTCGCATTGTCTGGGGGATGTCGGGTCGAGGCAAATTAAGGAGACTTTGGGAGCTTCAAAATCGGCTTTAGCCAGGCTATGTCTGCATACTCAGCACTTGGAAAGGGCGAGATTACGGTGATAGGTACTAAAGCCAACCCTCCGGGGACTGGAGGCTGGAGTCAATTTACTGAGATCCAGGAGAACAACCTCACTGCCGTTGGTGGCTTTTGGATTAATGATGAGGAAATTCGTGGAAGTGCTGGGTTTTACACAGACAGGGACAATTTTGCACCTAAAATCATACTGCTAGGAAGCCAGAAAGGAACAAGCCAATTCTTTTCATTGTAGTTTATTGCAAAATACAGTCCAAAATCTAAGTCTTAAGGAATACCTTTAAAATATATAGTGAAAACAGATTGTGCTAAGCAATAATACAACTTATTAATAAACAACATTACGCATAAAGAATTCTGAATTCTTATCTGCTAATTTAAAACAAAAAAGTATAGGAACTGTACACTGCTTAATTTTATCCAGTACAAATACATGAAGCTATTGTCTATTTGGGGCAGGGCTTCTTGTGCCAAAATACAAAATTTAAAAAGGAGGAGAAAAAAAAGGGGGGAGGGAAATATGTAAACACTGGCTGTAAACTTTTCAAAGCCCTCATAAGGCTGCAGTTGTGGTAATAAACACCACGACGGTCAATTCTCCTCTCACATCACAAAGTGCATAAGTTTTCCTCCAGAAATGCTGCCAAGCAGCTGCTGTGCACGAACGGCTGGGACCTGGGGCTGCAGGGGTGGGATCACCTGGCTGGACCCGCTTTTGGCCACAGCACCTGTTCCCACCCCTCTGGCTGCAGGGCTGGAGCCCCACTGCTGGCGTTGTCAGACCCACTGGCAGGGGCACAAGGGGTTGAACCCACCTAAAACGTGTAATTTCTCCCTCTGTCCAATACACAGATAAAGTGACTCCCAAGAAGAAAGAAGCTACTGGTAAATATCGAGGAAAAAACATGGAAGCAAGAAGGACCATGGTCCCTCAACGCCCGCGCCTTGTGCTTCCTAATCCCACCGCATCCATCCACAAGGAGACCCCATCACCTCACACGGTGCACACTCAACCCTCCGGACCCCAGGACGCTCCTTCCCCAGCATAAGGGCACCGAAGCGTCCCCTATCTCCTGTGGCCCCTGTTTCTCTGCCTGATGTGGTTGGAGGTGGCCGAGTCGCGGCGGGCGCAGAAGTGCTTGGCCACCAGCGTCCGGCACTGCTCGCAGCGCACCGTGCAGCACCAGTGGAACTTGCAGTTGCAGCTGGCCACCACCTCCGTCCTCCGCTCCTCCACCCGCAGGCCGCACTCGGTGCAGAGCCGCCGGCAGCTCCTCTTCTCCCACTGCGAGAGGTTCTTGCCGGTCTGCAGGCACTCGCGGCCCTCGGTGCCGTGGTGGCCCAGGCTGGCGTTCCTCGTGCAGTAGTCGGGGGAGTCCTCTAGGAAGACGAGCTCCGAGGCGTGGATGTGGTGGAAGGTCTCTGCCGTGGCCCCGCGGCTGTCGGCGCTGTTGCCGGCTCTCATCCGCCTCTTGTCCATCTCCAGCTTGTGGGCTTGGTCGTATTTTATCTTCAGGTAGTTGCCGATCTCGCGGAACTCGGCGAGCTGCAGCCAGCAGGTCTGGATGCTGCAGCTGCCCGACACCCCGTGGCACTTGCAGGCTCTCTTCATTGTGTCTTTCACCGCCTCGGTGGGAGAGGTGAAGAAATTAGGAAATCTCAAAATCAGGCTCTACAGCACTTGTAATTTGGGGACAATGCATCAAAAGTGACTCATGCTTGGCATGACTTCAGGTCCTTCCAAGACACGAGCTGATGCTCTTAGTTCCTGGAAAACATCTGTCCCAGAAATAAGTGGGCACAAACTATTTTCCCTAGGCTTCTAGGAGAATCCAGGCCAGGAAAAAAGTGCCTTCTCACGCCACTCAGCGGCATCAACCCATCATCCCTTTCAGAGGTTTCATTCAAAATGTGTGAAACTGCTTTGGAATAATCATACCCAACCTTTCTGCATCTCCTCCAGGCCAAACACTTCACAGATACTATCTGCCTATCTCCCTCTGGTATTTATAAGGTCCCAATCACTGCTATCTGTGTGAGATTAAGCCTTGACACACCCTATGAGATAGGTATGTTAAGTGTTGTCATCCTTGTTTTTACAGACAAGGAGGTTTGGCAAGATGCTGAGAGCTTCCATGGCCCAGGCAGGAGCGGGCGAGTCTGGCTGGCTTGTGAGCAGGGCCATCTCACACCTGGCTTCCCGGCCAAAGAGCTTGGAAATGCATATTACAAGAAAGTAAGGAAGGTGGTTCTGGCTTTGTTTTACAGACCAGACAAGCCTCGAGGTGAGTACAAACCCCATGCATTTCTGAATAAGTGGTGTGTGCCAGCAGTTAACTGCATTACACAGCTGGAGAAGCTGGAAGTAGGAACAGCTCTTACTGTGATTTCCTGTGTTGAGGTTCAAGGCCAGATTCTGGCTGTGTTTTTTCCCCCATGCAACCAGGCCTGGATTGTCACAGGCGCCTGAAAATGGGGACCTGAACAGCCTAGATTTTGTTTTCAATATAGACATTATTATTATTATTATTATTATTACTACTACTACTACTTACAAGTCTCCCGACTTCATTGTTGTGCAGGTTAATCAGCGCACGGGTATCGTGTCCTGTTTCCAAGGCATCCACAAAGAGCTTGGAAACCTTCTCCCCAAACTCCACGTTGTCACTGCATCCTCCCCAGACCCAGCCTCGGCCGCCTGCAAGACAGACACAGGCTAAGCACAGAACTGCCCCAGATTCTGCCCTGAAGTCCGTGGGGCTGCGTGTGGGGACAGAGGGACGAGGTCAGTCTGTCCTGGGACAGGCACTCACCAACGCGGCCGTTCCTGGAGTCGTCGCAGCCGCAGCTCTCGAAGTCTCCCAGGCTGCAGTTCCTGGTGAGGGTGTACATGACCCCGGCCGAGCTGATGGCGTGCACAAAGGAGGTTTCCCGGGTAGCTGGGGGAGAGAGGGGAAGAAAGCTGTCACATGCAAATACAGGCATCAGTCACGGATTATCAGGAATGAAAATCTCCTGTGCTGCAAAGGTGCAAGGAGAAAATACCCACGTGCTCTGTGCAAAAGATAAGGTGCTACAGAAATGAAATGAAATGCTCATGACTGGATCTTTTCAGGCTTCAGCATCACAGGGTACAGCAATTTGGTATAATATTATGCAGGTGTCCATACAGGGGATGGAACTTCTTGCCAGGGGTAGGATTTTAAGGCAATGCCACAGTCCTGCTCTGCCCAAGGTGAGTTATTTCTCCCTTCACCTAGGGCTTGGTTCATCTGTGTCCTTCCCTGCCTGGGGGTATGTTGTGCTTTGATCTTGCCTGCTGGAGAAAACGGTCATTGATCCTTTGAAGCTGTGCTAACAGCTGTCTGCACCCACGCTCCTCGCGTAGTCCTTTTTGGCTTTCTGAACAGATTCAAATAGAGATGCTGCTCTGGGGAAAAGGAGACTTCTGCCTGTTGAGGTAGATAATATTGAAATATATCCACAGCTTTCTTATGAAGGCAGTTTCTTAGTGCACATCTCTGGTTTCTCCCTTTGCCTCTCCTGCATTTCTCCCCACTGGAAGCTCGGGTGTCTCTAGCACTGCACTCCCGGGGATGCTGCAAACAAAGTGCAAGGAGCAGACCCATGGAGCAGCACCACGGGAAGGACTGAGCCTGGGATCCCTAGGAAAATGTTAGTGACATTTATGACACCAATTAATACAGATAAAGGAAAAACAACAGTGATTTTTGGGACATGGAAGCCCCTCTCTATCAGTCAGTTAAACCAGCAGCACCAGCTGTCTCCAGAGCACATCCCAGCTGGCAGCAGAGCATCCCGGGGCAGGGAGCGGTGCCGGCAGGTGAAGGAGCACTCACCGCTGCGGAGCCGGTTGTGGGTGGAGAGCTGCAGGGCGCTCTCGGGGCAGTTCCAGCGCTCCCACCCGAACTGGAACTTGCACTCCTCCATCCCGCTGTGTGCCCCGGCCGCCACGCTGCTGGAGAACGTCAGGTACGCCTGGCATGGGAAACAGCGGGGTTAAAACCCACCCTGCTTTAGCATTTATCAGTGAAAACAGACAGGAGCAGGTTGCGAGTCTTTTCCCTCAGTACTTGGCAGGACTTGGAGCCGATATGCTCTGGGAAGTCTGGTTCCTTGGAAAGTACTATTTCCCATTTGCAAAACAAAATCACTCCATTTAAATTCCTGACAGTCCGTATGTCAATTACCTTAGGTCCTGTCATCAGAAAGTTATTCACAGACCTGAAACAAAGAAAATAAAATTAACCACCTTACCACAGGCTGAAGAGCATCCCTAAAAAATGCCCTTTCCACTGAGTTGGACCCTACCATGCTGCTGTGTGGAGAACAGCACTGTAGACCCCTGTGATGGAGAGGATGAGGAGGGTGCTTCTCTTCATGGCTTTCACAAGGAGTGGGGTTGGATCCCTTTGGCTCCTCCGTAGCTCTCCGCACTGCAGGTCTCCAAGCAAGCAGGGCCGCCTCCCTTCACTCCTTCCCAAGGTGAGCTATGGGGATGGAGCAAAGCTGCAGGAACCTCCAACCCTGATATTTATAAGGTGAAGTTGTGAATAGTCAAAACCCCCCATTCATTTGCTACCCAATGACTTAATGTGGTAAAAAAGCTCCCTCTCCAATGGGTGACAAGGAACCGCCTAAGGTTGCACTTCAAAAGGCGGCGGGTGTCCCTGGGAGCAGGATGGTCTGAAGGAGAGCAAACTTCCCTAACAATGGGACACTTTTAACTCTCTTCCCTGCCACCATCCCTTTCTGCTGGCCCCAAGTCCTCTTGCCTTCTCCTTTTCATCCTCTGCTTGCCAGCAGAGGCTCCATCCCCATGTCCTTCTGAAATGACAAGCGGATGCATTTCTATAGTTCCCCTGCTATCTGCCTGCTCCCTCCTATGAGAACTCCCAAGGAGTTTTAACAACCCTTCTGTAAAGATCTATAGGGGATAGACCTCCCAGGTCTCCCTGGTTTGCAGAGATGCGTTTAACGGCAGGTTTTTTCCTTCTCGCCTCTTTATGATGAAAGTTTCTGCATTTCCATCCTGACAACAGCGAGCGTGGCTCGGCAGCGTTTGGAAATCTCTCTAATTTATGCGGCTGCAGCTTGGGAACACTGTGTGAATCATTTATGTGGTTTTCTCCATGCTCCAACACTGTAATTAGGGGAACAGTTTTCTGGGGTTGGCAATTTCCTTACGGTGAAGGCTGCTGCAGCAAAGGCACGGCTACTGCTGCTACAGGCAGGAGCTGCCCATAGTCTGAGTGGAGTGAGGGGCCTCTGCTGCAGCTGAGCCATCATCTGTGCTTGGGAAAGGAAAATCCTTATCCGAGGAAGCCCAAAAAGCCTTTTGGTAGTTACAGCCAATATCATTAAGGGTTGTGAGAAGCTGTGATGCAGTTGATGGAGGAATGGGGAGATGGTGTTCATGGAAACTTCTTGGTCTGTTTTCCTGTGAGTGGATGGTCCCGCTGGGGGCTGGCTCGCCCTGGGCAGGGATCCTGGCTGCTCCATGGGGCAGCGTGGGTACTTGGCCCCAAAGCAATGCCATGCTGTGCCAGCAGTGACAAACAGTCCCCTGGCTCTGCCTGTCACTGTCCCATGGCACACAGGCACAGCATCTGTCCAGCATTGACTCTGTGGCAAGCAGAGGTGCTGCCTTCCTCCTCCTCCTCTCCGTCAGCTCCCTGACTGACCCCGGGGTACACCCATCTCCCTGAGTTAATCACTGCTGCTGCAAGGGGACTGATGAAAGCTGCAAAAGTGAGGTTCAAGGAAATGGGACTGCACTGGACATTGCACTTGGGGAGTTGCCCCACAAGCAGAAGGGGGCACACAGGGACAAACCCCATCTTCACACACAGGCAAGTGGCTACAGCCAGCAGCACAATGGCCAGGCAGGGGGATGCACCTCAATACCTTTGACAAGCAGTTTTCTGTCCTGCCATTAAATGCTCAAGAGCATTGCAGAGCCAGCAACCTGCCCTGGGGTTTGACACCTCGCAGCTGGTATCTGAAGTGCGGGTCTGTGGGCTCACCTCCTGCTGCTGGAGACCTGTCACTCCTCTCTCTCCTGCCCAGAGCAGACAGACCAGCTCCTCACTGCTCATGGCTGCAGAAAACATAGGGATTCTCCCTGTCCTGCTGCCCATCAGCGAGTGAGGGGAGAGCCCTCTCCCTCCAGACTCGGCAGAAGGGAAACCTGGAGTCAGATGGGCAAAGCCGCAAACAACCCGTTTCTAACCAGAGGATTAAAATTGCAGATTGGTTGAAAAGCAGGGATGCAAAATACCTTCCAAGTGAGCACAAAGCTGGTGCAGTCCCACCAGCATGGAAAACCCTCTATGAGTCAGCATTTTAATCATTACCATTCCGAACAGATCCTACTTGTTAGAGCTGTCAAAGGACAATTACTGGGAATGAAGTGTTTCCCATGTATCTGGGAAGCTCATTGATTAAAGCCCATGCATATGGCTTGGAAATCTGCGTGCATTTTCTACGTGCACACAGGTAATTTTGGGGGGTTGGGTCTGGCTGCCCCAGAGGGCATATAGATGGGGTTTTTTCTTGTCTGAGACAGCTTGTGCAGCCAAAAAAATGTTGGCATGTCTGCTCTGTCAGTTCACACATGATATTGCTATCACATGCCAGAGGAATAACAGAGTCCCTGGGCGTGAGCTGTGCCGCGAGCAGCCGCTGGCAGGACCACACAGCTCTTTGCCCAGGCTATTAAAAATGTCCTTTCTAATTAAAGTCACAGCGATCTTAAAAGTCACTCATAACGTTGTCACTTGCACTAGTTGTCAGCAAACAAAGCAGCGTGCTGGGACAAGCCTTCCCACGCTGCTCCAGGTTTTTTCCACATTAACTGCTCAGGCCTGGCAAGCGGGAGCCAGCACTTCTGCAGATCACCCCGCAATGAGTGCAGTGACCCCAATTGTATTGCTGCTGGACTTTTCCACCTTAGGCAAAAGCAGATTTGGGTCTTGCTGTGTTAATAAATTTGCACTTGTAGACCACTTCGTACAATGTCCTTGCAGTAAAAGAGATTAAATGTACACATCTCTGTGTGCAGCTGGGTAAACTGAGGAACAGAAACGGGTGGTCTGGAGATCTCGGGGTGGATCAGTGGCAGAGCTGAACTGGGCAGAGCTGTTTAGAATCTAATTTTGGTGCTTTGCTCCAGAAGTCACTGGGCACTTTTGGGCCAAGCCCAACTGGGCTCTGGAGGGCTGCAGGGCTGGGTGCTCCCCCATCGCCCATGGGAACAGCCCACTGGTCACCCCATGGGTCATCTGAGAAATGATGCTGAAGGTGGTTTCGCTTTGATTTTCCCACTGCCTAGAGACTTGTTTTTGGTTTGGTTCTGGATGGGGAAAAAAAAGTCTGGAAGGCAAATTCTGTTGAATTTACTTGGTTATGCAGAATGTGCACTGTCAGTGGTTCTGAGCAGCCTGGACCTCGTGAGCCATCAGCCGCCCGGCACGGAGGCAGCACCAGAGCCTGCACTGTGTGATGCTGAGGGACAGGCTGTTTGGAAAGCAGTGTCCTGAGTGCCAGCTGGACTCTCTTGAGTTAAATGATAAAATGTTGATGCTTTGTTTCTTTCTTTGCTTTTCTTGCTATGTGATCAAACAGGCAGTGCTTTTCATGGGATGGTCAAAATCCTAAAGCATTTTGGTATCTGCCCTAATTAAAGAGACTACAATAGCATATACAGCCCCCCACACCCACAAAAACCTTTTCACACCCCAATGTGGGTTTTAAGGGAAGGCAGACATGAGGTAAATCAGTTTATCAGGGTGGCAAGTCCCACAGGGGTGGGGTCTTGGCTTGTGCTGCCCCGTGGCTGTGGACAGCAGGAAAATAAAGCACAGGCCACTTGCTAAATTGCCCTCGGCAGGTGACACATTCAGAGCCCTGGCGTCAAATCCTGCATTGCTGCCCTCCTGACAATAGAAACCCACCTGGGTAATTAGAAAGCCACCCCCTCGCTGGTGAGATGGAGGATGTTTTATGGTGCTCTCCCACACTGCTCACCCCGGGAAGCCCCCCAAGCCCCTTGGTCTGCACACAGCAAAGGGGATGTGTCCCTGTGCTGCACAATACTGCATCCCAGAGCACTGCAGCTGTAGGGCAACCCTCCTGAACACCCAGCTCTTCCAGGAATTGTTATTTTTAGTCTTCTCAGCTTTCCTGTATTGGGGAAAATACATCCTCATTGCTCTGCCTGCTGCACAGTCCCTTGTGGGCTGCTGCAGTTCCCAGCAGGAGCAAACAGAGGCAGGACCCAAGCCCTGGACCTGGCAATGCTGGTGGGAGTTTTGCCTGTATAATGAATATGTTTTGATTAATGAATAGTAATTGGGGATGGAGATGTAACTGGAATCAAGTATTGTGCCACACCTACCCCACAGGCTTGGTCCTCTTCATGTCTGTTTTGGCACACAGAAGTAGCCCGACATTCACTGAAAACAAGATTAAACCACCCAACAGAGCCTGCTTAGGGTGTGCTTTCCCAGTGACAAAATTATCCCAAGGAGTTCCTGTCTGTCGGCAGCACTTTGTGCCCTCAGCTGTACCAATGCACCCAGTTTTTCTGTCTTACTTTTAACCCTGATTCCCAGCACAGCCTGGTGCAGCGTGATGGGGTGAGCAGTGAACTTCATCAGTGAGGCCACAAAAAAGCAAGTCCAAGGTAAGAGCCCCTTCTACTGAAGGAAACACATTCTGGGATAGAAGCCAGGACCACAGGAAGCTCCAGGTTGTATCTTTAGGTTCCAGGAAGGAAAAAATTTGAGGTTTGGAACCAAATTGTGATCTTTCTAGACACAAGCTGGCCAAGGACATAGATGCTTCCCAGCAAGGGCTGTCAAGGTGATATGGGAATGTTCTGATTGTTGTTGTAGAAAAGGCCTCAGAGCATTGCAGAGCTCTTGGATCT
>VZTE01003567.1:2022993-2043657 GCA_013397775.1 Eulacestoma nigropectus
TGGGGGGGGGTGGGGGGGTGGGGAAACTTTTATTCCATCAACAAGAGGCAGAGCAAGGGGCTCAAGATGTAGATGTAACTTGCTGTGGGCTCACCATGTGTCAGGAGTGAGCTGGATGAGCATGGCCCCACCGTGGTAGGGAGGATGGGCTGGGAGGTGGGTCAGGATCCCTCCAGCGCTGGAGGGGAATTTCACCCTGTCAGCAGCAGTGCCCATCTCTCTGGGGAAAGCTCTAGAGAGGACTTGGCTGCCCAGTCAGCCCTGGAGAGGCAGCTCCATGACCTGATCAGCCTCACCTCACCTGCCTCCTTTAGGTGTGTGCCCCGAAACCTACAGGGCTGTTTACACAGCAGCCTTATAAAGTAGGGACAAGTGTTTTGTTTTTCTCTCCCTCCTTAAAGGAAGTATCATGCAAACAGTGTCAGTGCAGCAGATAGGTTACTACCTGGGCATCTGCATGCAGGGACCAGATCTCTCTCCTGGCAACGTGTCTCCTCCCAGGTGAAAGCCTGTCCAGGAAGAGATTGGGCACTTGATACAGAGGAAAATTCTCACCTCCTTCTTAATTATTCCCAGCCAAACTCAAGTTAAATTAACTGATTACAACCTGGCTCATGCGGTGCTCTCTGTCCTTTCCCAGCATGGGTCCTTGCACTACCCCTTTGTGGCTGAGGCTCTGTCATCCCTCCTGTCTCCCATCCATTTCATGTCACAGATCAAGTCTAAAGATCTTAAATTCTGAGTTGGATGATACGGGTGTTGCTGCAGGCTCTGTCTGGCACACTCAGTGTGGGAGGTTTTGAAACTCACAGAAGAAAATGGTGATTTGAGCCATGAATATTTTCTTTAAACTTCTCTTTGTTTCTTTGGACAGAGGTGATTTCAAGTGCAGAAAGCTGTGGTTTCTTCTGGAGGAATCTGGGCTGAGAGCAACTTTAAAAATTCTTTGAGTTCTGCTGGGAAAAACAAAGTGAGGAGAAAAGTTGCTTCTGGCACCAGCTTTGCCCACGAAGGCAGTGGGGAGCCTGCACTGCTGAGGGGTTTGTTCCCCCTGCGGTGCCCACCTGGGCTCTGGCACTTTGCTGTGGTTCCCCCTAAGGAAACCCCTCTTGCCTTGCCTGTCTCCTCACAGGATCAAGCTGCATATTTCCATTTCATAGTGCAGCTGGGCATTGATGCCATGTTCATACATCGCTTTTACCAGTCTGGTAGTGCCATGCATTTATGCATCTTTGAGGCAGGAGGAGACATCTCCAGTGTTACCTGAGGTCAGAGTGGGATGACAGCTCTTTGCAAGGTCTCTGGTTTTACTAAACCAGTCTTAGGCCTTTACTGTTCAGTTTAAAGTTGATCCAATGGGAATGTGTAAGGAGGGGATCTGGCTCAGGAGTTCAGCTCATCAGCATCCTCCAGGCACAGAGAACTGTTAGGACACTCCATGGGGTGAATTTTTCCCAGTGAAAGCCTTTAGAAACACATTTCCTTGATCATATTTGCTTGGTAAATCCGAGATGAGCTCTGAACACCTGAGCTGTGGTGGTTTTGGAGGGAGCTCTGCCCAGCCCCGTGAGGATGAACGCAGTTGGCTTTGCATTTGTTAACTCTGAGGGGGTGGAAATGGAGCCAAGCCCACAGCGCCGGGATCAAACCCGCAGGCAGAGCGCCGGCAGCGGAGGGTGCCCGGCGCTGGGGATGCCCGCGGCGATGTCCGGCGCTGTCCCCGGCGCTGTCCCCCGCAGGCCGGTGACAAGGCTCCCCCTGTGGGACGGCCCCGCACCGCACACCCGCCCCAGCCCGTCCCACGCCCACCCGTGCCCGCTGGCAGTGCCTGGGGGGACACACGGGGGTGGCACAGGCTGCAGAGTGCGCCCAGCCGAGCACCTCAAGCGGCAGCTGGGATAAAAGCTGGGCAGCAATCCCGCTGCCAGAACAACCTGTGGGGAGTTTTCCGTGCTCACTGCTCGGGTCGGCTGGCCAAGCCCTGGGATTTTCAAGATGTATTGAGAAAAAAAAAAAAAGACCTCTGTTGTGGGTCTGTGGTTCATCTGGCCGTGATGGAGCTGGGTGGGCAAGAGCAATCCTTCAGCAGCACCCACAGCCTTCCTGCCCCCAGGGACATGCCATTGTAGCTGCCCCTGTCTCGCTCTGGATTGATGCCACCGAAGTCATCAGCGTTACTGGGGATGTCTGCCAGCGTGAGGGACCTGCAGCTGGCACAAGTTGTTTGACACCTCTTCTCTCCCAATGCCCGTGCTCCTTGCCACCCTTGCTGGTACCAGGTAAGGTCTGTGCTGCAGTCGATGCACATGGCCAGAAGCAGCACTATGGGCTTGGGTTACTCAGATCCCACTGAAATAAGAGCCTGGACAGGACAGAAATAAAATGGTGAGTCTGGGGGAGCAGCGAAGAGGCTGGAGCTATTATCAAGGCATTATGGAGCTACTGCAATACTATAAGCTATTGCTACTCCTGCTCCCTGGAGAGAAGGGTCCTGGGAGTGGGAGTGATGCTGCTGCTCCAGGGCATCCCTGCTGCCTCCATCCCTGCCCTAGGGCTCAGCCCCAAAAGCACACGCCTTCAACCAAGGCACCTCATGCCTGGTTTCTTCATTGCTAAATGAAATGTGTGATTTTGGACCTGCACACGTGTTTCTTTAACATTTTGTGGTGGTGACTCCTCCCAGTGCTAGCAAGGATGGGGGACCAGCTATGGTCAGGCATGACCTGAGGTAGCTCCCGTGATTAGATAGAAAAAAAACCCCCAATTCTTCTCTTTGAGGAGAAGAATTATTTCCAGCAACGTGAGAAAACAAAGCAGACCAAGAGGGATTATTTTCCCCAAACAAGATGCTGTTTGAAAACACCCACTTGGAGTCACACACAATTTTTTTCCTCCCTGGTTGTTGCAACTTTGCCAAATCAAAAATTTTGATACTGAGTTGGCTTCTGAATTCATGAGACCAGCTTAAAATTCCTGTAACTGTTTTTTTTTTTTTTTTTTTTAAATTCTCATTCTTTTTGTTCAGTACCTACTGCTAGAGCCTTAAAAGACCTCATTTTCACATGTCCTTTTGACCAGATCAGCTAGAAACCCCCTTTTGCTCCCCCCTCCTCTTTCTTTCTTCTTGATTCTCCATGGATCGAATGAATTCTGGACCCGGGCCTTGAAGCAAACACGAAGCATTGGGAGGTTTGCAGTTGATGGTAGGAGTTGTCAAGAGCTGTTGTCAGCACAGCTTACAAGATGTGCACGAACCATCACCAGCAACTGTTCCTTCCCAAGCCAGCTCTCCTGACAAGACAGCGAGCACACGGAGCCGCCTCTCCCGGCACAGGAGATGGGAGCAGAGCTTACCCTGCTGTCAGTTTGAGCGGCGTTGGGTTGGAGCTGGAGAAACACCCCCGCACATGCACACACCTGCTCCCACACAGCCTGGCTCAGCCCCAGCCGGCCCCGTGCTGCCTTTCCCGCTCCAGCCTGAGCGGGTTTTGCTGCCGGGACACACCTCGGTGCCCTGGATCGGGCTGGGACAGCCAGAGCTCCCCGGGGACTCACGGACGCGCTGGGTGGGAACAGGTGGAGAGGCCAGGGCTGGCTGCCCGTGCCAGGGCTCCAGGAGGACACAGTGGCTTTGTTTGCCTGTGCACAGTGTGGGAGGCTCTCCCAGCTTGGCACCAGAAGGTTTGTGCTTTTTAAAAGACTATTGTTTTCACCCTGTGTTTTTGGAAAAACAAGGGGTGAGCCAGGCAGAGGCATGAGAACCACCCTGGCTTCTTCTGCCTTGAGTTTCTGCTGCCGTGGGCACCTCCCTGGCTGCACTCCCAGCCCCTGACCTCCTTCCCACGCGGTGCGGTTCAGACCCCTGATCCCGCAGAGCTTTTGCAGATCCTCATTTGCTCACACCTCTCCCTTGTTTCTCTCCCTGAGCCTCTCTTAGCAGGAGAGGACTCTGCTGCATCAGGACCAGTGCTTATGCCAGAACAAATACACAAAGGTGTTTTCCAAAGACTTCTCCAGCCTTGGCTTTGCATGGGCATCCCAGCTTTTGTCGTGGTGGCCAAGCCACTGGCCAAAATGCATTGCCTTCGTCACTGCAGAGCTGTGGCATGTCTCAGCAATCACGGGGCTAATGACCCAAATAAGAGAGAACACCCAAACATATTTGAAATAAACCCCCACATGTGTTTTGAGACTCGGCGGTGGTATCTGAGCTGGGGCTGGAAGGGCCTCCAGGGCCTTTTAGCTGGGCTCCAGCTGTGGTGGAACACACACATGCCCTTTTTCCTAGGAGAACTAGGCTCAGGGCTTGTCCTGCCTGGCTTTCACTGCTATCAAATGCCTGCCTAATGAGATTTATTAAATCAACTAACTTTGGTCTAACAACGACAGGAATGCAGATCTCCTCTGCCCAGCCAGGGCTTGCTGCGACTGTGCACAGCAATTAGAGGTGACTCACAGGGGCAGGTGGACTTGGCCAAGATCCCGAGAGGGCTGGCCCTAACCCTGGGATCCAAGGGGCAAAACTGGCTTCATGGTGATGCCAAGAAAGTGGGTGTTTATCTGCATATAATGATTTTTTTTTGGCCATAACTGCATTAGCATGAAAGGCGTTTTGCCTTTGGAGGAGTTGCAAGGTAACACCTCGTTTATGTATCTTTACATAACAGCAAGGGGCTGCTGCTAATCGGCAGAAATATTTAAGGTTCCCACCTGGAGATGGTTTTATTTACTGAGGAGCTTCCCTCCAGCTCAGCTGCCCATCAGCATGGAGGCTGGGAAAGGGCCTCAGCTCCTGGTGTGGGGGTGGCTGCTGGGGAACCTTGGAGCCAGAGGATGCTCTTCCAGGGAGTGAAGGTCAGGTTAACACCCAGAAGGTGTTTCCTAGGTGTGGGTAAGGTGTTTGCTTTGGTTTAGCTTGGCTTGGCTTGGCTTGGCTCTGCTCTGCTCATAGCTCCCTCTCAATGGCAGCAACAAATATTTCCTTGTGTAATGTCAGGAAGGATGAAAATTCACTGTCTCAGCCTGAAGTAATGAGCAGTTTCCTGGTTGGTGTCCCCAGCTTGCCCCACAGATAAGGGCTGTAATGCTCTTTGGTTAAGATAATAGGGAGCCAAACCTGTCCTTGCTCTTGACAAACTTTAATCTCCTGATCCAGTTCCTTAGTTGAAATGGTCTGCCACAGCAGCAGAGAGGGATGTTTCTCAAATCAGAGTACTGCAGCTACGTGTTTTTAACTTTGAGCCTCTCTTAACTGCTAATTGTGAAAGAAGCATTCCCCAAGCCCTGCCATAAAGCCATGCTCCACCTGGGGCAGGCAGGAGAGAGCTGGGAAGATCTGGCCTTTAACCTTGAGGAGTTTTTCCAGGTGTGCAGGTGTTTGTTGCCTTTGTAGTCAGATCCAGAGGTGGGGAATGTGACTGAAGTTCTTCTCAGCCTATTTAGTGGGGTGAGATGTGTGGATAAAAGCACTGAGATACTGGGTTTACTGTTTCAGGCTTTAAATGCAAACAGCTAAATTGGGAGCAGGCTTCATGTGGGAGACTGAGCCCTGCAGCAGCACCAGGAGCAGCCCTGAGCCAAGTGCTTGGGTAAACCTGAGCTGTGCTGCCACTCCTTTGTATCTCTGCAAACACAAGAGGAGAATATCTCTGTTGTTTTCTCGCTTTGGCCAGAACTCCCTTCCCTCCTGCCCAAAAAGTACAGGCTGAGGACACAGCCCAGACCTTTGATTTTTGGGAGAACTTGTGGGCACAGAGATCAGCTCCTGTTTCAGTGATGCCAAAGAAGTTTTTGGTGATTTACAGTGTATTTGCTGAGCGAGTTGGCAGATGCTCTGAACTGGCAGAGCTGGAGGGAGATCATCATGTGGAACAAAACCAAGGAGAAAGTCTAATTGTGGCCTTATTGCTGAGTGCAATACAGAGCCTAAAAACTGTCCTGGTGAAAGTAATAAATTGAATGAATCTGGTTGAACAGTAGGAACTACACAGATTTCCATAGGTGGTGTTGCTCTAAGTGCTATCTCTAAATGCTTCCTCCATGAAGGAACCATCATCAAAGCAAATATTTAAATAATGTCAGAGGCTCCTTGACCCCGAAGGGTGCAGGGGTGAGGGGAGGGCATGAGTCACAAAGAAAATAACACTGGTTTTCCTTGTTGCTCAACCTCTCTCATTCCTCACCTTTTACATAAAAATTAGTATTAATGAATCCAGCTGACCTTAAAATAAACACCTCTTTGAGTCAGGTGCCAAGGGGTCCTCAAATGAGAATGTGAAAAAAAAATTTGGTCATGGAAAGAAAACATCAGTAGTGTTGAACCGATGAATGTGGTTTGAAACAGCAGCCTCAGCCCTTTGGACACCAGAGACATTAACAAAGCTGACAGAAATCTGTGGTCCTCATGCCCTGTGTTTTCCTTTGGTCTCCTGGTCACCTCTGGCTGCTTTCTGTTGCCACCAAAGGTTGCAGTCTTGTGGACCCACTGCTACTTTTAATTGCAGTTCTGACTATTCACATTCAATGTCAAGTGTCAAACAACCCTTAAGTAAACAAGAGCTTTCTGAACATCACCCCAACCATTCCTTTCTGTTTTCTGAAGCCTGTAGGCTGCTTTCTGTCTCACCTCATGCAGGTACAGGCCCAGACTAATCCTGCTGGAGTACACAGAGCTACTCTCATTTCACAGCACAAGTAGGATCAAACTGAGGCTTCAGGGACAGCAGTTATTCTGTCCAGAGTAAGCACTTTTTCTAATATGATTGCAAATCAATTCCAGAGATATGTGATACCATGCAATTGAGAGTCCCCTGAGCTGGTACCAGAGTCTATTTTTGCCAAGTTCTCTGCAGACCAGTGAGGATGTTATTGTACCACCAGCAATGAAGATTTAGGGAGTCCTTTCTTGCTTTGAAGGTTTGTGTCTTACACCCCTGTGCTGCTAAAGGTCTTTCTCTCATCCCTAAAAATCAATGCAATGCTAAATTTTCTTTCTTCCTTCTACCTTCCCTCATTCTTGTATTGCTTGGTATGAGATGGGCCAAGGGCTCTGTGTGTGCTGCAGTTATCCCAAGGCTGGCTGGATCTTTGCAAGTTAGAGAGAGAAAAAGGCTGTGGAAACGCAGCTGCAGCCTGTTTTTTTTTTTAATCTGGAATGCTAATTTGAGTATTTCCTCAGCCCAACCACCAATTTGTCATGGAATCTGTAAGTGGGTACTTGTCTCTGGAACTTCTAGCCTACTGCTGGACAGGACTGAAGCAGGCCAGTGACTTCTCATCTTACTCGTGCCTGCTGCCAGGCTGGGGCTTTCAAAGTGCAGGAGCTCCTGGCACACAGAGTTTGTTCCTCAGGGTTCCCATTGAACACTCGTTTGAGTGACACAGGGGATGGGAGTGAAGTCCCCGGGCTGCTGTGAAGGCAGGCAGGGGGGTTCCTGGGGGTTGGTGCCACCTGGGGCTCTGGGATTCTGCAGGATACAGGTGATGGAGAGGGGCTGTCTTCCAGCCAAGGGACCTGTGGGTGCCTGGGATAACCCCTCCCCACCTGACCAAACTCGCGAGCTGCTGTGGAAATGCAAACAAAGTGGGAAGGATGTTAGTAAGACTTGCAGTGTAAACTCCATTTCTGCAAGGCTCAAAGACAGTTGATCAGACGCAACCTGTTTATTGTGAGGTTTAGGAAAACAATTTCTATGCAAATTGCCTTTTTTTTTTTGCCAAGTAATGGGGTTGATACAGAACTTGGAATTATAATTTTAAGAGTACAAATACATAGTATCTTCTTCAATAAACACAAAACAAACTTCTCCAGGGAACATTAAATGAACAAATGTTTCCTAAAATAAATGGGCAACAAATATGGGGTGAGAGGGACAAAATAAAACAACAATCCAACTCAGAAGCCAAAACCCCACTGAAGAAGCAGCAGTCACATCTTCAATTTTATACTCAGGCTGTACTTTCACTTTGCTTTTCCTGTTCGATAGCTGGCAGAAAAACAGAGGAAACAAAACCACCATCAATAAACATTACAGTTTATGAACAGTAAACTTTGCCTTCCTATGGAGACAGACTGAGAGAGTTTTGGGGGTGTACAGCCTGAAGAAGAGAAGGCTCTGGGGAGACCTTAGAACCCCTTCTAGCGCTTAAAGGAGCTCCAAAAGAGCTGGAGGGGGACTTTGGACAAGGGCCTGGAGTGACAGAAAAAGGAGGAATGGCTTCACACTGACAGAGGGCACGGTTAGATTAGATGTGAGAGAGAAATTTTTCCCTGTGAGGGTGGTGAGGCCCTGGCACAGGTTTTCCAGAGAAGCTGTGGCTGCCCCATCCCTGGAAGTGTTCAAGGCCAGGTTGAATGGGGCTTGGAGCAACCTGGGATAGTGGGAGGTGTCCCTGCCCATGGCAGAGGGTTGAAACAAGATGCTCTTTAGAGTCCTTTGTAACCCAAACCATGCCATGATTCAATGATGATGGTTCTGCAGGACACAGATTTCTATGATCATACTTAAAGCCAGAGAATGGTTACATCCATACTTGGTTTTTTTGGTCACCCTGAAAATGACAACTCATTCCCACATCTGCATAGGTAGAAGGGAGCAGTTCATGATGTGCAAAGTTCCTCTTATATTTACAGCTTTGGCATCGGCAAGGATAATAAAACAGGGGAAAAAAACAGGTATCTAATGTTGAGGGACTGTGCATCTCCATGGCTATCAGCACACACATCCAGTGATTAGCAATACTCTTCTGAAGGAAACTGCTCACAAAATCTGCTCCAAATGCTCTTTTCATATCTGAGCATGAATCCCAGCCTTGTCTGGCTGCCTGTGTCTGGGAGAAGACCCTGCACGAGAAAAGCTCACGGGTGCTTTTCTGAGGGAGACTGCCTGTTACATGAGGATGATGATGGGTTTTGCTTGCAGCCTTATTCCCAGAGAAGGTGCCTGGAGATCTCCTGCCCAGGGCTGACAGCAGGCACCAGTGGGAGGCAGCAGCTCATCTGCCTGACAACATTAAATCCAGAGCCCAGGCACCCTCTGGGGATGCTGCCTGGCCTGCCAGAGATGGGCAAGGGCTCCCCTGTGCCTCCAGAGGGGCTGGTAACAAAGTAATTACAAACAGATTGATCCTGTTACCAGAAACCAGTGGGAACACTGGTCTGGCTTTTAGCAGAAGCAAGAGCAATCCCATCAGAAAGGGTTTCTCAGACAAAATGCACCGTTGGTTATAATTACTCATATCCTTGGAAGCCCAGCATAGAGTCTTAGTATTATCCCCACTTAAAGTCAGGGATGAGTTTGAGCCTGTAATCCTGTGATTAGTATTCATTTTGCATATGAACTGCAATACAGATTATGTCCTTGCTACTCGTACTTCAAATAGCCTCATAAGCACTTACTTTCTTTAGTGGGCAGTGGATTTTTCTCTCTGGTTTCTGTCTTCTTCAGCTTGGTCTTGTCAAATGTTTCAATTTCTGCAAAATCTGGTTTGTCGGACATGATGGGTCCTGACAAAGAAAGGGAAAACACACCCATGGCTTCATTAGCTAGTGCTGTGATACCAGCCATCTGCAAAGCATTTTCTCCTCAAGAGAAAAAATATGAAAATACCATAAAAATGTTTATTCAAAAAACCCCCACAAACCTAACACTCAATCTGGGACCTTTCCCTGAGGCTTGGCTCTTTCAGAGCAAAAGAGGAAAGGCATAAATAGAATTTTCTCTAGATTTGTCTGATGAGATATGACTAAAAATCATACTTTGCACATGGCAACAAGAATAATTAGTAATAGAGAGACAATGCTAAATTGCCAGTAATCCACAGTGCCCCCTGACATAAACTTGCATTTTAAGAAATGTTGCTAACCGGAAAATCTACAATAAAACCCAAATCCAATAGGAACAAAGAGCTTCAATTATGATTTTCTTTTAATTAATAGGATTTGTCTTTCATTCTGAGCCGCCTGTACTGAGCACGTCCATCCCCTGAGCTGCTGTGGACACTTCAGCGTAACAATAGAGGACCGGTTCCCCCAGCCCTTTGTTTGCTTTTGCTCCATATCCCAGTCACAGCTCAATGGCTTTGATTATACTCTGGTATAATAAAGAGAAATCCACAAAGCACACCAGCATTTCACCTGTCAAAACTTCCCTAATCCAATTCGTCTTTTTATTAAGAAATTAGAATTAAAATCCAGCCTGGGCGTTATTTCCCTTGTTTCAGTGGAGCTTCCCATCAAGGCAAGGTTTGGCCCGGAGATGGCTGATGTAATTATATTTTTTCCTTCCTGCAGAAAATCAGATTTCATTGCTATCTGCACTGAGACAACAGAGTAAATATTCACAAGGAAAAAAATTTTTTAAAAAATGAAAAGCAACTAAAACCACATGGCATTACCGTCTGGCTGCTCTCTCTTCAGCTGCTTGGTGGCCGTCTGAGGCAGTGTGAGTTGAAAAAGGTCAGGGTAATCCCTCCTCTCCTCTCCCCTCCTCCCCCCTCCCGAACCCATCGCTATTAATATTGATTAGTTTAGTGCTGGGATTGCTCAGCGTTTAGGGAAAGGACAGATTGCTCCTGTAGAAAGTGCATGAGGGAGGGAAATGGGAAAGCTGACATGGAAAACTGCCAAAATGCATCTTGATTTTTCTTTTTTTCTGTTCTCTTCATTTACCATGACAATCATATTGAAGTTTCCCTTCCCACTATTTTCCAGTGCTGAGGTTTGCAGTAAAGGTGGGGTCTGGGGATTGCTGCTGCCAGATTAGTTTTTTGGGGAGGAGATTGTAGGTGCATTCAGCAACATGCCTGGGGATCATCCCCACCTGCCCAGGCTGGCAGAAGCACAAGGGGGCCTGGGGCTGTGGAGGGCTCTCAGCACAGCCACGGTGTGATTGCCATGATCAAGGGCCAAGTCTGAGATTAGCACAGCCCAGGCACAACAGTGACATCCAGGAATGAGTCCTGAAGGGATGTACAATGAATTTCTCTTGCTCCTGTTTTGGTAGCTGTTAATTCACTTGCTGGTGCCTCCCTCAGCCTATGGCTCTGGAAGCACGGAGGGAAGGGCTGTGTGCATCCTCCTGGATACTGGTGTGGGTTTCCTCTCATGTACCTTTCAATGTCTCCATCTGAAATTCCTGTCTAGACTCCGTAATAGTCAGAAGGGAGGCAATGAAGTTGGGATAAAATTAATTGTGCCCTAGGAGTACCTGGTTTTCTCTACTGACTATGAGGCAGCCTGAACAATTTGCTCAGAGGGACAGAGATGTCTCTCAGCTGGTTGAGAGCCCCTGGAAGGTCTGTGAATCTTTCTGTTGGCACCACAAGCTTAGGTAGAGTGGGTTTGAGTCTGATATGTGTGCATGGAGAAAATGGTTTTAATGTGCTTAAATGTGTCTTAAGGATCTCTTCTTACAATGTTTGTTTAAATTAAAACAATGAACAGGTTTGTGGCTGGACTTGATCTTAAATGTTTTTCCCAACCTAAGGGATTTGTGCAGGCTGCTCAGTTATCTCTGCATCTGCACTGACCACACAAAATCACTGTGTGTGTGCATCATATTTAAAGTCAGGACTTGGTTCCTCTGCTTCCATCCTGCATATCCAACCAGTTGTCACAAATAGAAGGCTGCATTCCTGCCTGAAACCCCCTGGGAAAAAGCAGGAAGGCAGGCACCGGGTGAATATTTGGTGTAAGCCGTAGCTGAGATTTGGCACTGAACAGTCTTTGTGTCTGTTTAAAGAGAGAGTATTAACCTCTTGTTTGGCTGGACACAAGATTTAGAAGATCAGAAAAGACTTTAAAACATTATCTGAGTGATTCATGAACCCAGGCAGTTCATGAGTTTCAGTTTTTAAAATATTTGTCCATTTTTAAAAATAACAACTATAATTCTGATTATAAAGAGAGACTAAAAGGACAAAACCTCTTAAACTTCAAGAGTAGCACAAGTTCTCCCAATTGTAGAGAGCAAACAAAGTGTTTAGAACAGCAAAGCAGAAGAATCTCACTTTTGGTTTTCTATGTCCAGTCACAGGCTCTGCCCCAAGATCCACAGCAGAGCTCAGGCTCTTCTAAACATGCTAAGACAGGGTGAGCACGCTTGTTCTCACCACCTCTACTTCTTTAATTGCCCAATTTATTGGCAAACCTAATATTAAAGACAGTTTGGGATACATTGTTTGGGTTTTTAGGCTGAGGATGACCACGTTTTTAATTGATATTGGGTTGGGTTTGTGAGGAAGGTGGAACAGTGTTGAGCCAAATAACATAATGATGAGAAATTACATGTTCTCACTCTGCTGAAATCAGGAGATACTCATCTCCATAACAAACATCTTGACCATTGCATAAAGTGCCTGTCAAGTTTCTGTAGCTTGTAAATTCAGTGCTGTGGTCAAACGCAGCTCGTGTGGGATTCAAACCTCATGTTTACATACTCCGTGCAGCACACAGCTGGATGCAGTTTACATTCTGAAAGTTTGGAATTTGGCCGGAGGGCATCGCATACTTCGAGGGAAGGATGGGTAGGTAATATCTTACTCAGATGCCTTTTCCTTTCACTAGTAATGGAAATATTTTTGCTATATGAGCAGCAAAGCTGTTCTTTGTCAGGTTTCTAATGGCAGGGTTTCAGAGTCACCATATTCAATAAGGGGAACATGGCGTTTTCCTGGCCTGGGGATGACTGTGGTTGCAATGAACCTCAGCTTTCTCTGTGTTGCACAGAGGCAGCAGAATGATCCAGTGTATGGAAATGTGAAAAACCAGGAAGCTGGTGGAGCATGCAAACTACAGAATCTTTACGGATACTCTACACATAAAGCGTGTAAAGCTACTTCAGTATGGCTGTGCCTGAAAAGCTGCCTCATACAATGGAAGCTGTATTTTATTTCAATTTGTTGCCAAAAGATGAAGGGCTGAGTCAAACCTGCCAGGACTGACACTTCTGATACCAGTGAGTCACCTGCCATTGACAGCATTAAAGCATGCCTGGCAGCACAAGCCACTGAGTCTGTCAGACACCCACAGAGCAGCAGGGAAAAACAAACACTTGCTACCAGGATTCGGTAATAGGTGAGAGGAAACGTTTAGAGGGAGCTCAAGTGAAAAGTCTGAAGAGTGAGGCTGGGAGGTTTGGACTCTGCTGCCACTTGACCTTTTCCCTTGGCTGCTGTCACTTAGAAGCAGCATGCCCAGCCTGTGCAGGGCTGGGCTGCAGGGACATTAATATATATATTATCTATCTATCTATCTGTCTGTTTATCTGTCTATCTATCTATGGGCTGTAGCCTTTCACGGGCTGGGGGATGCTGTGCTCATGTTTGGCACAAGTGGTGCTCTGGAAATGCCAAGTTTCATAGAGACGAGGTGGGCAACTGCCAGAAGAAGGGGTTTCTTTCTCTTTGGTGCAACACTGGGAATCAAATGGTATCTATTTCCACAAGGAGCTGAGGAGGGACAAAGCACCCTAACGCGAGCAGCCGGGTAGAGGAACAGACGCTCGAGCAGATCAGTGTCTGTAGCTGAGCCAATAAGCTGACACAACTGATTTTATAATCACATTAGTGCTGTCTCGAAATAACACACCCACTCAAATATAACAGTGATTTCATTTTCAAAATGTTGTGGTATTTTTGGTGCTAAAGGTAGGGGATCAATTTGTCAAGGCTGAAAGCTGGGCTGGAATCTGCAGGCACCCTAATCCCTGTAGGTTCCTGTGAGCACTGAGCACCTTCCAGGCAGGTAGCAGGATTGGGTGTATTATGAGCTATCCTTAGAAGGTTTCCCATCCTCAGGGGAACAGGAAAAAGAAAAGACTACAGCTTCACTGCAAGGGTTTTCTTAGTTCTCTTTGTGCCTTTTGTTCCGTCTTGCTGCCAAAAAAAATATCCCTGTTTGGGAACGGAGACAGGTTCCCAGGCTAAGAGACAATGAATCCTGGGGGTGTAAGGAAGGCACTGATCCCTCTTTGGCAGACTGTCCGCTGTAATGCTGCCCGTGAGTAAATACTCGATACTTGTTTTACAGTGGATGTTTTATCATTACCTAAGGTGTTTCATTTTCCTTATCAGAACCATTGAACTTTGAGGGTAGGTACATGCAGAAGGTGAGGGGGGAGGAGAGGCAGTTGTAGATTGTCCTTCTCCTTGGGCTATTTTTTCCAACCCAATGTTTTCCAAATAGCTCAGGAGTTCAGACAAGTCTATACCAGAAGCCCTGTTTCAGCAAAGAGCAAAAGGAGAAAACATAAGCTAGTGGGAGTAGAAATATCCTCTTTTTTTTTTTTTTTTTGATAATATAAAACTTGATATGAGGGTGAATTTTTAAAAGTTTAACCAGATGGAGATCCTTGCAACAGAGCTTTCTCAAGAACTGACCCAAAAGTGTGTCTTCCAGCACAAAGTACTTGGCTCTGACCTGGCCCCTTGTAGCAAAATGTGTTGACCCATGCATGCATTATTAAAGGAAAAAGTAGAATTAATACAGAATGTCCATGCACAGGCTCCTCCTCGCAATGCCAGGGTGGGGAAAGAAGCATGTGATGTGTTAGTCACATTAGTTAGTGCTACAGAGCACATGATAGTTTGTGATGAATACTGGTCTAGAGACACAAGTTTAGCATGACTTTGAGTCTTTAATAGCCTTTTTTTCCCCCCCTCCTTTCTGTCTCTGGACAGAAGCATCTCCTACAAGCAGCAGTTTAGGGAAGGAGTAAGACAGGGAAATCTTGCATGAGCATTGGGAGTGTGCTTAAACACGGCTCTTCTCAGTGTAGCTGGCTGCTCTGGAATTAAACAATGCACTCTTGGGATTCTCCCTCTCTTTGCTTCAGACGGGAGAAACATTACCATTCCTAATGAAGTTCAAATTGTGGCACCCACCGTGCAGCAAATAGATGACCAACATAATCCAGGAGAAGATAATCAAAGATCATAAAATCCAGACATCTACTAACTTTATTCTAACTTCATATTTTCCTTCTGTGCAGAGGAAAAAGGACAATAGGTGGGTCTGTTGTTACAATCCGCTGGGGTAGATCCAGAGGTGTATTCGTCACTCTTGGGACACAGGGCTGTGGATGTGGTTTTGAGGGGTGCCTCACCAGCACTTCTCTTTGTGTTGCCAAATCATTCCACTCTCAACAGCCTAGGACTCCTTGTACCTTGAGTGGTTTTATGTTTAGGGAGAAGAAGATAAACCCTGAAGTTTTTCAGCTGCTTAAGGAAACAAGGCCTCTGAAGCAGAGGAACAGAAAAGGCAGCCAAATTGTCTTTTCTAGCTGATTACTCTGAGCAATTTACAGAATAAAAATTTGTATTTCTCCATGATCTTTTCTAAAAATAATTTTCCAATTTTATAAGCTTGTTATACAGTGTAAGCCAAACACATATGTATTACATGCTGTGTACAAGGTCAACAATTATGTAAGAAAGTGGTAATCAGTAAGTTCCACATCTGTTAACTTCTGCTTTTTTGATGAAAGCTGCAAGTATTTTACGTTAAATGCTGTTTTTCCTTTCTAAAATGTAAAAAAATTAAGAAAGATGATACTATTTACCTCTCCTGGCATCTGAAGTGAACATCTCTCTCTTCAGAACCTGACTGAACTAGAACGTTTTCAATGAGTACTTTTATGGATGTTTTTTCTTGCAAATGTATGTAATGTGCTGAAATCAGTTGGATTGAAGCTCTGTCTTAATCCCAGGGTTAACCTGAGCTCTGTCAAAGTGACTCCTCTGGAGTTAGTGTACCTTGAGCGTGAGTGACCACACCATGAAATAACATGGGAGCAGCAGAGAGTGATTGTGCTGGCAGCTGACAAATTGTGGTAACGTGAACTGTAGCCTTTCCTCAACCCAAGGTAAAAGCACCACAGCAGCCTGAGTACAGATTCCATGTGAGTGCAAAGAACGGGAATTCAACAGGGATGGGGACATACAAGCTTTAATTTGAGCTAACTTTAACTATCTTTGGGGCATGAGTGTGTATGTCCACAGCCCAAGCTGGTGAATGCAGAGAAAAGCAAATAGGAAGTAAAAAATGCAAGTGTGCAACACTGCAATTTTCGCTTGCCTGGTGCATACATTGAGTGATTTTCCCCTTTGGATGAATAATAGCTTGCATAAAATTCAAATAACTCAGCTGTCTACAGATGGGGGGTGGGGAGGAGTGTGGGAAGGGGAACAGACGGAAGGAAATGGAACTGAGAAGACAGAATTAACCTTTCAATGCCTTGAATTTCAAGGAGGGAAGAATTATCTCTTGTTAAGTCTGCAACCATGCAATTAAAATATGAACAAGCCTTAAAAACCACATTTGACCCATATTCCTAGATTTCTACTTTGAAGACAAATCTTCTAAAACCAAGATTCAGATCCAAAAAGTGTTCAGAGGAAGAGAAAAAAAAAATCTCATGCTGCAAATGTTTATTTTAATCACAGAACTCTAGTAGAAAAATGAGTAAAAATGTCTGACATTTACGCAGAACATGTGCCTTAGATATTGAATTCAGTTTTAAAAAATCCTTACATATGTGTCTAGCAATGGCTGAGAGTCTGAAACGATGAATGGTTCTCTCTGGGCTGGAGTCTGCGTTTCTATAAAATAGATCCTTTCACCTGCTTGCTTGAGTGTTGTGAAGCCTCATTTGTTAATACAGGGCAAGGCTATAAAAATGAACTTTGATTCTTAGGTGCCCTTTTGGACACCATGAGTTAGAACCACTGGATACCTGCTGATATGAGAATTGCCATGGAGAGTTATGGATGTCCAACATGGCCAAGTGTCATGTGCTGGGTATCCTGAAACAAAATGTTTGTTATAAAATGTTATAATGCTGGAAAAGAAGAACAAAGTAAAGACTCAGTCTGGGGACATGTCTCTGTTTCTGGATGAAATACGCAGGAAAGGAAAGCTCTTTGCAGAGCAACCAGCTGGAAAGTGTTTCCTAATTCCTGCTTGGTGTTGAAAGGACTCATGTTTGTCAATATTTTTTGCAAGATCTTCGAAGTTCAGAAGAATGTATCAAATAATTTGTAGGTGAACAATTAAACCCAAAAGCAGACACTTTGCTGTCATACAGATAATTTCCAGGAAAAACTGTTTGGCATATAATACACAGGTATTACAACAGACCGTGCCTTGTTTTGCTATGTGTCGAATTCCCATTTCCTCCTAGTAAGATAATCTAGCGTGAAGGTGAGGAATTGCATGGTAGGCTATCAACCTTCCAAAGATTTGATGACTTTGCAAAGCTGATTTAAGATTTGAAGTATTTTAGCTCAGTTTGTACTAAGCCTTGTGCAACAGTGAGCACAGTTGGGATAAGGATATTTTTCTTTAAGTAGCTTCAGTTTCTGATGAGGTGTAATGCAGGGCTGTTGCTGAAAGTAGGCTTAATTGGAAGCTAAATTCTTCAGAGAATATTTATACTAAAGCCATACTAGGTCAGGATGGGAACTGGGGATACATGAAAGAAACATGGCTCCAGTTCCTCTGTGACATATACAGGCAATAGTGATTTGTGCTCATTAATAGCTTCTCCTTAAAACAAGGGAATTACACCAGTAATTATTTCAGATCTACTGCGTTACTTTGTAAGCACTTAGCAGTCAATCTCTGCAAAACTTTAAGCCGAGCAATTTAGCTGTAAGGACTTGTAAGGAAACACACTGAGCTACAGAAATGGCTCCCCCTTTGTGGTGTGGCTCTGGACATGGATTTACTGGTGAGGCAGGGATGCCATGGCAGTCTGGCTCTTTGGTCCTAGGAGCCAGATGCTGACCAGACGCATCTGCCAAGCTCCTGGAGCTGTGCAGCAGCTGGGGAATGAGTCCTTTGGCTCCTGAGCAGCCTCGCACTGGGGCCGTGTCACTGTACAAGGCCGTGCACTGTCATATGTCCTGACATGGGGTGACTGTGCTGTGTCATGTGGTGGGACTGCAGCCCTGCCCTGCACAACCCCTGCTCTGAATGTGCCCGTGGGTTTGGAGCGGGGAAATGAGGCTGTGTGAGCTCCACAGCCTGCACGGCACTAGAGTGGGAGGAATATGAAATGCTGCCTTCACAATTCAGGTGTGCCTGAGACAGTGGAAAGAGTGATGGGAACAGCTAATGGACATTGCTCTATCGTGATGTTTAGGAGTGATCTGAGAGGCTGATGCTTTCAACAGCTGAATTTTGGAGATGTAACCATGCAGCCACTCATTAAGTTGTTGCCTCTCTCCTCTCTGTATCTACCATCTTAGAAAATGTGGCTAAAGCACCAGATAGAGAGTAAGATGGTGAAAAGTCTCAAGGCAAAGTCTTACAAAGAGCAGATTAGCTCACTGCGTTTGTTCAGTCAGACACAAGGAGGCCGAGAGGGGCTCTCATCACACCCTACAGCTCCCCTTAAAGGTGAGGGGAGATGCTGATCTTCTCTTTGATGACCAGTCATAGAACCTGAGGAAATGGAATGAAGTTGTGTCAGGGAAAGTTCAGGCTGGACATTAGGAAAAGGTTCTTTACGGGGGGCATGGCTGGTCACTGGAACAGACTCCTCAGGGAACTGGTCACAGCGCCAAGTCTGCCAGAGTTCAAGGAGCATCTGGACAATGCTCTTAGTCACACGGTTCAGCTTTAGACAGTCCTGTGAGGAGCAGGGAGTTGGACTCTATGGGTCCCTTCCAACTTGAGATATTCTATGACTCTGTGACTACCGGGTTGTACTCAACCTTTCAAGTAGACAGCAAGAACACAAAGTGAGCAGAAAAACCTAAAATGGCAGCCTGGGACTGCATATGTCTGCCCCCTGCAAGGAGCCTTGGAAGCCTTTGAAAGGAGGTAGGATAAGCTGGCACGAAATGGCATATTCGGAGCCAGTTCAGAGGAGGGAAGCCACTGCCTTGGACTCAAAACCAGCAAACAGGTGCTGTGCAGCACCTGCCTACCTGCCTGCCTCTGCTGTCTGTCTCCTCTCACCGCATGTGCTTTCTGTGTCAGGTTTCTTGCAGTTTTATTTCTGTCAACTGGCCAATGTATCTGCTGAAGAGCCAGCTGGAGTCCGCTCTCCTCCATGTTTCATCAACAAAATTGCCAGCTTGTTCTGATTCAGTATCTTTATTGTTATTGATAAGGCTAAATGAATCAGAAAGAACATGGCTATGTATACAAAATACAAATTTGGAAACCTCATCCTGATGCGAGGAAATTTTATTAGTGGTTCAACTGGAGAAGTCTGCTGTGGAAGCAGACAGACAGAACACACAGACCCCCTGAGAAGCCATTTCCCCCAACCCTACGCATTTTATTGGGTTTGCGTGGTACCTCCTAATGACACCAAATCTTCCAGCAGGAAAACGGAGTTTTAGATCTGATTAAACCCAGGTTAATTTACTGTGGGATTGTGACTCTCCCTTCTTCAGATTCTAAATGCAAAACCTCCTAATGAGTCTTATAAATGTACTTCTAGATAAACTTCAGAATCCATGCTGGAAAACCTGAAACAAAATCCTCCCAGCTATTGAAAATACAGAGGTTTCAGTTAATCCCATCCTGCTTCTATAATTTTTCCCCCCCATTTTATATATTCTTTGTCAGTTTTTCACGGGGGAAAAAAAAAAAAGCTCTTCCTGAGAGGATTTTTACTAACTAAACCCAAGTTTCCTTAAATGCCTTATTAAACCCACCACCTATGGCTGCTGGCACTGCATGACAGAAAAAGCTGTTGTAGTTTCAGCGTGGCATGTGGGAACCACAGACTGCCAGGCACTGGTTTTAACACTTCGGGTGTAAGCTTGCATCTCCTCTCTAACTTATGCTAACTCACTTTAAGGGTGCTACATTTTGTGTTTCAAAATGCATTAGCTCTTTGTCAAAGGGCACTTCGTTACTTCTGGCACGCTTACATTTGGAAAATGTTTGGCAATGATTTCTCTTGATCCTTCAATTCAGAAAATTTACAGGAAATATTTTAATATGGTTATGAGAAGAGCAAAATGGGAATCACAAAACCAATTAAGCCAGAAAAGACCTCTGAGGTCGTTGAGTCCAACCTGTGTCAACCAGGCCATGGCACTGAGTGCCACGTCCAGGCTTCTCTTGAACAGCTCCAGGTGAGGCCATCGCCTCCCTGGGCAGCCCATTCCAATGTCTGATCACCCCTTCTGTGAAGAAATTCCTCCTAATGTCCCAGCAAAGCTAGCAGGGTATGAGCCGGCATGGTGCCACGAACTGGCTGTGGGCACTCTCTGGCCGTGGGCAGCCCAGGATGAGAGAAGTGTCTTAAACTGCATCAGAGGAGGTTTAGGTCAGACATCAGTGATTTCTTCACGGAAAGGGTGATCAGACATTGCAGCGGGCTGCCCAGGCAGGTGTTTAAGGAAACACCGGACCTGGCACTCAGTGCCCTGGTGTGGTGGACACGGTGATGTTCTGTCCAAGGTTGGGCTCGATGAACTTGGAGGTCTTCCCCAAGCTATTTGATTCTGTGACTCTGAGCCCGCACGGGCCGAGGCGGGCGAGTGGTTGAGTCACCGTGCGGCCGAGAACATGAGGAAAAGGTTAATTTTGGGGCGGCCCCTCGGGCCGGGCCGCCCGCGGCCGCCGCCGCCTCAGGGCGCAGGCCCCACCCGCCCTCAGCGCCCGCCCCGCCCCGCGGCACGTGACCCCCGGGGGGAGGC
>VZTE01003568.1:0-104279 GCA_013397775.1 Eulacestoma nigropectus
GACTTCCCCTTCCAGGCTGAGGGCAGCCTCTGGTGCCTGCTGGTTGACGCTGGCCTGTGGAAGGGTTATGTTGACGGAGGGCAGGCTGATGTCCTCGTTTGGAGCTTTGATATCAGAGTGTGTAATTTCTGAGGTTTTCTCTTTTGCTTTTGATTTTTTACTGATTTCTCTCTTTTGTATTTCAATATCAGTTTTTGAAATCATTGTATTTCCTTTTGTTTCTTCAATATTTATTTCCATTGAGGAAGGTTTCATCATTATTTTCTTTGGACTTGGCAACTGGACTTTTGGCTTTTGTGTTATGTTGTTTTCATTTAGTTTTCCTTTAGATGTTCCCATTTCCATTTCATTAGTTGGAACCTTAATTTCTCCTGTTGGTCCACATACCTGAAGTCCTCCTGCTTTTTCTTGTGTTTGCACCTTTCCTTCCTTTTCACTTATCTGTGATTCAGTTTGCTCTATTTCTTCCTTGCTAGTTGACCAGGTAAATGTAGGGAATTTTAACTTTGGCAGTCTGAATTTGCTTTCTTTCCCCTCTATATCTTTTTCTGCTGTCTTCATTCCAATGTCTATGTTCAAGGCTTTGTCATTTGTGGGCATGCCATCTTCCTCTACCTGTTCATTTTTTACTCTATCCTCTATGTCCTCTCTGCTTTCTTCTCTTGTGATTTTCATGTCAATTTTAGGTGTTTTGGCCACTTTGAATGATGGCATTTGTATTTTCCAAGTAGATACTTCTGATTCTGCATCCGGGATATGAGTTTTCAGAGTGAAATTCCTGCTGTCCTCTGAAGTCATATCGGCTGTTTTTTCTGGTACTGACTGTGGAATATCCCTTCCCTTTTTGGTGGTGTCAGTCTCTGTCTCTTTTCTTTTGGGCATTGAAATTCCAGAATTTATTTTCTGAATATTTTGTTTTTGTGTGTCTTCTTCTGCTTGTTTTTCTCCTGTTTCCAGTGTGTCAGGTGTCTGTAATTCTGCTTTAGTAGTGCCTATTTCTAGGCCTTTTACCTGTACAGATCCTTTAGCTGTGTGACCCATCACATCTATGTTAATTCCACTTTCTCCATCTTTTTTATCTGCTGATCCTTTCTGTTTCTTTTTTCGGGATTTTGATGAGGCTTGTGGTGATTTTTTAGTTGGGCTTACTTTCAGATCAGCTGTTTCTAAAGTGGGCTTTGGTGTCTCTGTTGTTATGTCTGGTACTTCAGGTACACTAAATTTTGATATTCCTTCCTTGTCTTTTTCTTTTTTAATGCTTATTTCAACTTCAGGGCATTGCTTTACATGAGATGGAATGCCGTTTTTCATATCTTTTAAGTCTTTTGTTAATGTTTCATGTACCTCCCCTGTTTTCATGTCGTAAGCAGGAGACGTGGTATATTCAACAGTTAAGATTTCAGGATTTTCCAGGCTTATATCATCTTTATGTATTTTTTCTCTTTCAGAGATTAGTGTAGTTTTTATTTCTTTTTTTTGCTTCTCTTGTGGTTCTGTTTTGGACCTGTGCATTCGGAATCCAATGCTAGGGAACTTCAGCTTCCTTTGGCTTCCTTTTTTCCCTTTGGTATGGACTTCTTGTGGAAATTGAGACTCTGTGTCCGTGCTTGTAGGGGAAATATCCTGTGTAGCAGGCTCATATGCATCTGATGTACTATGAGATCTTCTGTGCCTCACTATCTTTTTATTTTTGATTGATTGAAATTTCGGCCATGATAATCTATCTTTTTTAGGTCTCTTACTTCTTCCTACCCTTTGGCTTCCAATTAATGTTTCCCTGTCTTCTTCTGAAATGGCTTTTCCTGAAACATGCAGTGTTTCTTCAGGAATGCTCTCACTGAGTTCTTTTTCCTAAAAGAACAAATAGTAGTCAGAAGATTAGAAGTGCCCTAAATATAGGTGCAACAGAAAATAAAAAACATACTATAAAATAGGTAGAAGAATGTTCTTTTTATTACTAGTATCTACTTGTTATATAAAAAAATTCCTGAAGATTATGTAAATATGTAATGTCAGGCAGGAATTATATAAAACAAATGGACTGATATATAGATTTCTGAAGATTTTCATTCTTTACAAAACATTGCAGTAAACAGAGGTTTTTATATGTATCTGTATATATGTCTGCACAAATATATATTATATATACTATTGATATATATGTATATGAAGAAAAAATAATCTTTAAGTTGATGGAAACCTATGAAGAGATCATATGTCTATCAAAATATCAGTGGTTAAACACATTTTTTGATAGACAATCTTATGGAGGAGCTTTGGAGAAAAATGTTTAATGATAAATTACATTTTTGAACATCCTGAATATAAGTATTACAGCCATTACCCAAGTCTGTTTTATCAGTGGACAATTGACAATAAAAAAATGCTGACTCACTAAAGAATATTTTTATATCCGAACACAAGATTGTGGATTTATGTAAGATCTACAGTCTCACTCAAGATATTTAAAAAGCTGCAAATATTGTGTGGGATTTTTTTTTGTCATGAATATTCATGCTAGTAAGTTTAAACACATGCCAAAGTCTTAAGAAGACACAAGGGAGTGTTTTCTGATATATTTCCACACAGCACATTATTACAGTATGTTATCCAAACTTTGTAAACTATTCAAATATCTACCTGGCCTATTCTTTCCTTTTTGTGCTGGGCTGTAGAGTGTTCTAGATCTTCTTGCATGGCAATTTTTCTTTTGAGGCTGAATTGGACTCTGTATGGCTCGGAATACTGGAGAATCTTGAGTGCATCTTCATATTTGATATTATCGAAAAATATTGTAGCACTTAGAAGCTGATCACCTGCAAGTGGAATCATACATAATTTTAATTACTTTGTATTTTCTTACAGTTTTTTCAATTTTGTTTTTTTCATTTTAGTTTTGTATATGCTACTTTATATGTGTCTTTTTCACTCTTGCAGTGAAAAATATTTTATTTATGGTATACAAAAAACATCACATTTCATTATTCTTCAAGCAAGTCTTAGAAATTATTAATATGGACAGGTTAAGCTCACAGATAACATTAGTTGGTTTGAAGTATACTATTTCTGATACCTAAAGAGATGGCAGATCATGCAGCTACAAATCTCATTATTTAAAGATACAGAATAAAATCAAAGCAAAATAGAAAAATCAGACTGTACCTTCTCTAAGACTAAATATTTTTGAAGCAGGAGATTCCTTAAGTACTTTTTTAATAAATATTCCTTCATTTCCTCCACCTTTCACACTAAAACCACTAGCACCAGCTTCCGCTTCTGTTTTCAGGGTCACTTCCATTGTCTCCTAGAGACAGAAAAAGTTATGAATTTATCATTTTTATTAATTTGCATTAAAGGTTTCTAAGTTGTTCTACAACAAAAAATTTAGTCTCCTCAGGTGTATTTTCAATAGCTCAAGAAAGATTATCCAAAATAGAGAATATACTTACTCAGTGTGGGTTTGAGTCTGTTCTAAATTAGAATTAAGCACGTGTGTTAGGGTTACGTTGGATCAAGGCCATAGAGCAAATAGGTTATAATTTTAAAATGTGAAACATATGGAAACACTGTATTTTCTGTGAAGATGTTAACCACTCGAATTAAAGTCAATGGGCCAGAAAAGTCAAACTAAGAGCTAGTGCTCTACTGCACTCAAATCAGAGAATGCTGAAGAAAGAATTCTAAAAATAATTATGGACGGACCACAAGTAGGACAAATAAATGTTCATGCCTGTGCCACAACTCGGCCACTCATGAAGTTCCTGGTCAAAACAAGTCCAAAGTGATTCTTTGCCCATTTGTCCTTGCTTCTGTCCACCCATTCATGTCTGTGTGTTATAACAAACTTTACTATTTACAAGGCTCACACCTAAAACTGTGGAATGCTTTTAGACTGACCTGTGGATGACTCTGTTTTGATTTGTCTGTAGAATGTTTTTTGTTTTCTTCTTGAAGCTGAAAAATAATTCTTAATTATTTAATGTTCCAAAGTCATTGTGTTCTTAAGTACAACAAAAGTCAGTTAAAATTCCTGGTTTAGAGTAAGAGCTGAGGCTGACTTTAATGGCAACAGAGCAAAATCAGGATCAAGTGCAATGTACAACATGAATGATTTAACTACACTAATCCCAGTGGTAAATCAGATGCCAAGGCCTCCCTTCATTGTACCAAAATTTGCATTAAATGAATGTCAGAGACCAAATGTCTTAAGATAATGGGAGCTTTTCTGTGTCCTAATGTAGCATAGTGTTCATGTTTTCAATTTTGTAAACATACTTTTTTTTTACTTATTCAACTTCAGCATGAATTTTAAACTGTTGCCTACTTACCTTAACATGGCTGTACTAATTAAATCTCTAACACTGAATAACCAAGAGGTACAGGTAATTTTGAAATATTTACTTGTTAGATTCAAGCCAGTTATGTATTCTAACAGGAAAACCACTGTAATTTCTTTATACTCTCTGCCTTGTGTCCTTTACGGAATTAAGTCAAATGCATTTTCTTGCCAAGAAACAAGAACATGGCCAGCAAGTCCAGCACAAAATAAAACCATCAATGAATATAGACGCGATTTTGGTGGGAACAGAAAGACAATATGGCTGCAACAATATCCCATTCTATGACATACCCTCTGCTACTTGTGGGAGTTAAAGCCTCTTGAATGAACTTAATAAAGCTATGCCTGCATGAAAATTCAATGTCTTGCCTTTAAATAGTCTTCTTCTATGGGATACTCATAAACTGGGGAGGATCCTTGTGGCCTTGGACGAATGTCTTCTACTGCCACTTCATTAACCTGTGGAAAAGACATGAGTGGTGGTAAAGGAACATCCACCATTAAACAGTGACTCATTTTCAGGAGTGTTTCTCTAGTTATGCATAGTGTCCTTCCGAGTAAAAATCTGTTATTAGTGATGGTGGATAAAAAGTAACCAATAACTCATTTTTTAGGTCAAGAACAAATACAGTTCTCATGTTAAAGCATTCAAAACCACAAGGGACAGAGGTCTGAGAGACAAAATCAATGGTGCGCTGATTTTGGTTTTCTTTATGTATTGTATGCATCTACAGACCGAACAGACTGAAAACAGACCAATTAGTAAGAATTGACAAAAGTAAAAAAAATCCCTTCCCTGCTCTATTTGCACACCTCAACTTTGCATCCAATGGCTTAAAACTTTATTGCCTTCTATAAGCAAGTAAACCATGGAAAAGTCCCAGCAGGAATTTCTGCTGACAAGCACTTGGCATTCTCCCTTCTGCGGTCAGACAATAGGGAACCTAAACTGTCTAAATCTTTAAAGAAGGGTTACTGTAGTTAACAGCCATGTAATAGTTTGCTAAGTCTTGGTAGTAAACTTATGCCAATGAACCATGGCAAAGAGCAGATGCCTTTACACTGAAACATCTTTCTGGTTTTTGAGCTGGCAGGACAATACCAAGCTAAAATACAGCATTTTTAATGGGGAGGAAGATCACCAGCAAGACCCAGCTATAACCAAAATATTTAAGATCCCATTTTGCCAAACTGTCATCACAGAAAAATTCAACTCTAAAAAACTCACAGAATCTTCATCTTCTGCATCATCATCGGCATCAGCATCTCCTGGGGGCTCAGCTGGTCTCAGCTGTCGTCCAGAACCTGAAAGCAGCACACAGGTTGTTGGTGCCTGCAGGATCCACACAGAGCACAGAGCAGTCAGCTTGCAAGCTGAAACCCTCTGGAGCAGCATGGCAAGGGATGTGCACAGGCCAGCGGAAAGGCCTGCCTTAATTTAGATTCCTGGCATCACAGAATGGCTTGGATTGCAAGGGACCTTAAAGATCATCTAGTTCTCCCTACTAGCCATGGGCAGGGGTTATAATCCAGCTAAATTCTAGTTCTACATTTTCTCCAATCTGGGGGTTTTTCTCCTTCACAGAAGCCTTTACATTTCTGGATATGAATATTTCTGATATCTTTGGAAAAAGAAAAGCAGAGACCATCTGCTGACCCGTCTCCTGGACCAGTCCCCACCTTTCCAAAGGGACTGAGTGTAGCCCACAGTGAAGGCTTGGAGGAATTGGAGACCAGAAAAAGGGGAGGAGAGGTGTACAGAGGAAATCGGAAGTGTTTTTCCCTGAGTTGTTTTATTCTTTAAAATATCAAAATCAGTAATTAAAAGTTTTTTAATTCCCAATAAATTAAATTGATTGAAATTCCCCATATTGAAACTTTTCTTTGCTTCTGACAAAGGTCTTAAGAACAGGAGAGTAAACATCGTGAAGCGTTGATAGTCATAAAGACTCTGTTTTCTTAGTTTTTAAAAGTATTGAGGACAGACAGAGATGAGGTAAAGGAGATGGGCTGTCTGAAAGTATTTTCTTGAATTCTCTTGAAATGCCTTAACCTGGGACACCAAAGAATGAAAACAGCATGAATTAGAACACGTTTTCAGAGATCCAGGCTTAGCCAGTAGAAGACAGTGTGGCTGAACTACATATTCCCTAATGCACCAGCTATTCACATGCCCAAGTCCTTGTCCCAATAACTATGTCTCTTTCCTGTCTCCATGCTCGTGTTTTCCAAGCCATCAGGCTGTCTAGCTCCTCGACACTCAGTTCTGCAACTGCCATTACTATACATAGTTTTGGCTCTCCTAAATAGATCATCTGGCTTAAAAATATGCTCAAAAACTAGAGAAAACAATTGACAAGAAGAACTGTGCAACTCATTGTCTGTTTTAAATGGAGAGTCCTCGGGCTGGAACACAACATTTCTGGACGCTACACGCTGTGTGTGCAGACAACATGGCACGACTTAGTCATGTCTGCAATCACTCTGACCTACACACATTGCCAAGCTCTTGTTAAAGTGGCTGGGATTTTGCTGGTCACTCTTCATAGTTTTTTGATCTCCTATGTTAACTTTTTCCTTGATTATTTCAAGATGAAATTATATAGTACAGGCAAAGTTTTGAAAGAGTTATGCGCCGGTGATCAGTGATGGACCACTTTGTTAAGATGAATGGAAATAGTGTGCTTCCAGTGGGACTATCCCCTAACAGTCTGAGGGTCAAGTTTCCAAACTTGATAGAATAGAAAGCAATCCTCCTTAGCCATGTGTACAGCATCATCATCAGCTCTCCTGCAGTATTCCAGCTCACGGGAAATGGGATCAACCCAGAACATGTCAGGACTGCCAGACCATTCCTCCTTTAGCCTTCACAGCACTAGTCCTGACACTTACAATGGACAATTATAGAAAATTCTAGAAAATGATTTTAATGGAGATTCTAACTCAGATTAAAGATGTGCTTGAAATTTAGCTTGATTTTTTAAAAAAAAAAGTCTAGTATTTGCAATCTTCAGAAGCTCAAGAAAATTGGAAAATTAGCATACCCTTGTTAAAAAATTTAGACATGGATTTATGAGCCTGATTTCAGGCATTTCTGTTTGAAAATTCTGGAACCCATTCATGAAGCACTTCACCACATGTGTTTTAATAAGCATCATATGAGGGGAAGAGCTGCAGGATTGAGGCTTCATTGTTTAATTTGCTTAGTGCTTCTAAAGATTCAGGTGCCAACAATAAATTTTATGGCTGTTACTAAAATTCCAAGAAATAGTAAGGACTTAATCTTGTGGCATTGCCATATTTTTCACTTGGGAGAATCCCACCCACAAGCCCTGCAGTCCAGTAGAGTGACTTAACAGAAAATTGCTTGGATTGCTGGAGTGTTTGCTCTTCAGTGCAGCACTTCAATGTTAACTACAGCATTGATCCCTGGTGGCTGCCAATAATTTTGCTACTGGAAAAGAAACAGGAAAGAAGTCTCTGTGAGACTTCTTAGGCTGGTTCACTGCTGTTTCTCTTGTTTTACTCTGGTGTAACTTCAGTGACACTTTAGTTGTCTGGAACTGGAGCAGTGCAAGTACAGTACCTCTCCTAAACTGTGATAGTAGCGTCTTTTCCTTAAAAACCCAAGCAGCAGGTTACAGTCCCCTAGGGCTAATAGAGAGATGGGTGAGATTGCATGGAGGGGCATCAGATACAAAGATGACCTTCCCTCCCAAAGCTTCACTCTGAGGCCTTTCCATCCACCCTGATTTCCCCAAACTCTGCCTAGGCTGCACCTCTACGATAGTTAACCCATGGCATATAAGACTTGTGCCCTCGATTCCTACTGTAGACTAAGATTTGCTTCTGATAATTTCCCGATTCAGAGTACTTTCAAAAGAAATCTATAAAAGAGAGGAATTACAGTATGTTTTCAGCAAAGCCTTCTTTCTGAGTAGAAAAGCCTGTGCCAATAAACTATGATTTATATGCATGTCATTCTCGTGCCCTGAATAGTAGCCATGCCAACATTTTATAGATTTTAACTTTTTTTATGGACCCTGGACAATCAATGCTTTGTTCAAAATGTTTTCATAAACAAGATGGAATTTACATCAGTGACTACTTCTAATAGCCACTGGACTGACTTCAGAACAAGGGAATTTTTTGAAAGTAAGCAGTAGGAGTTATATAGGCTGGATCATTTTCATATCATATGACTGAAATGTGTATCTGCTTTTTGAAATGCAATTATTTAAGAATTATTTTATCTTTAGCCTAGCAACCCAAATGGACTGTTTGGGCAAAACCACTAGAAAAAAATAAAACCAGGGGTTTTTTTTGGTATTCACATTCAGCGGGTAACAGTCTCCAAAATCACATTTGATACAATATAACGAATTCCAAGTATGACAGTGTCATTGAATTTAAATCAAGTGTGGTTTAATGTACTGTATAAAGAGAAACCTAGCTTTAATTGGAACACTGGCATATAAAATTCCTGTGGTCTGTATACTTTAAAATAAAATAAAACAGTACATGAGAATACCAGAGATGTTAATAAAAGAAACAGTAATGTCTTTAGCTGATCATCCTAGCTTCTCTGCTCCCAGACTATAGCCCTTTCTCTGCAATTCTTAGATTTCGGCTTTTTGTTTTTTAAGATTTTCGACTAAAGTTATATTTGCATATGAATAGTGAATTTAAGTAATCTGCTCTTATCTTTAAGCATATTACTTTTCCTTGCATCAACTTCAATGTTACTTCAAAAAATAGTTTCTCTTAACAGATAGAAACCTGATCCATGGTAAATATCTGTCCACAGGTGAAAAGTTTTATGCTTTGCTCATTCACTTATTGTTATTTAAGGTCACAACCTGTGCCTTTTCTTTATGAGGATTTTGGCATTTGCTAGTTACCATTTCTAAGCTGTGACAAGGAACTAACAGTCTTGTTTGTGCAGTGTTGTGGAAATAGCTCTTAGTCCATAGCCAGTTAGAAAACTTGTGCTGTGACATGTGCTCAAGGCTGGGACATCTTTAAATCAGGTCTTTTCTGACAGTGCAAAGCACACTCTGGGCACATAACCTCGTTTGTGTTATTAATAAGGAGAAGGAGGAATGAATAATTGCAAGACAAACAACAGCAGTAATAATTTAATGTCATTGTCATTGTTGGCACTGTGTTTGACCCACTAAAGAATTCATACATGTAGGTCAGCAGTTTTCACAGTGATTTCTCATGTGCTTATTTCTTTTTGTAAACAAAGATGTGCACGGCTGCTGTCATGGACAGCTTCAGCTGGCTACTGCATCATTCCTCTCTTCCTGCAACCATCAGTCCCTGTACCTGCACCATCTGTCTGTCCCTCCACCCTCAGGCACCCTGTCATGGGGCTGTTATTCCTCATGTGTGAATGGCTGGTAACTGCTAGTGCATTGCTCCAGAATGTCTTTTGTTTTTACAACCACATCCCTCTCTCCAGATGGATGGTGTGCCTGATTTTTTTCCTCCACAGCTTGTTCTCCCTCTCTTGCAGGTATCACAATTACTGGGATTCCTTCTCCTCCCTCAGAGCTCTCACAGCCGCCTGAGCAGTGCTGCTGTGAAGTCCTGCAGCCCCTTCTGATTCACTTCTTGTATTTGAAATAGGGAATACTTAGAATAGTTAGAATATTTTAAATCGTGGGCCCCAGCTCAGGACAGCACTTGATAACAGGAACACTATGCACATGCCTGGCATTCATCTTGGCCTCTCAAGAGCTCTTTTTCAGATAGGTAAGTTCACCTGACTTCCAAGCAAGCAATGGTGGAGGAAAATGATCCTGCAAGCATCAGCTGCAAAGATAAGAATCTGAAAGTGTCTGCAAATAAACCTTGTTATGCATGTGCTGTGTTCCTGAAGGAAGCTGCCATGAGGTTTAAACCCCGTTTTATGGCACAGGCTCTCGCACAGTCTGTGCAGGCTCGACCATGAGCTCCAGGAGGTTCATGGCATTTCCAGTAAGCAGCTCCAATGATGCTGGGGAAAACCACCAGCAGAAAAAATCAAGAGGTTCCTCTTCAACAGAGATTTCCTAGTGCATTCCAGAGACCTGGATTCATTCCATTGTCCTGCAAGATCCCACGGACTGAGTTACAACAACTGCTGGGCAGGGCTCTGGGGCATGGCCGGAGTGCAGCGGGAATGCTGCGGCTGTCACTGTATCTGGGCAGGATCCATGGCCATGGGGGGATGCGGACACTCAGTCACGGAGAAGGCTGCCTCTCCCAGCCCTCCATCGCAGGAATGTCATGTTACTTCACTTGAACCGCTGCCAGCGAGACAGCGGGGGCACCCAGCAGCTCCATCTAGAAGAACCAGCTTGTCAGCTCTGAAGGGAACGGCTGCCACAGTGGAAAAAGCAGCCGTTCTGCCTCAGAAAAGGTGTAAAGTGAAGATCAGCACCGCCCCTTTAGTTTTTCCCCTCTACCCTCTGCTGGGAGTGGGACCCTCCCCACCAAGCCCTGAAATTTCAGTGGGATGAAGACAAAGGACTACTCTGTGGAATGAAGATAAAGATTTTGCTGCTGAAGGGAGTTTAACAGGCCTTATTATCAGCGGGATGCTATCAGAACCAGCTGGGCCGGTGTTCAAGCTACACTCCTACCTTTGTTTTGCACTGGTTTGGCAATGCCCCTTGGCTGCACTCTGTCCCTGGGCTGCATACTTGTGCTGTGATGAATGTAGCTCAGACCTGGGAGCCAAAAGCAGGGGCTTGTAGCACAGTCATGCTGAAGGAGCAGCTACTCCCAAATAACCAATGTGTGTGAATAGTTTCCTTCCATTCAAGGCATGAACAAGATGTTTTGATTCATTGCCTTGGTATGTTAAGCTGCCCTTGTCGGCTGTTAGAGTACTTCATTAAGAGCCTTCAAATCATTTCATCTCAAAACCTTTTGAAAACAGACTATATGTGTGAGTTACAATCATGACTCTCTTTGCCCAGCCAGAGGACTGCCCATGAAGTTAACACCTACTTTTATCAAAAGGAACAGTACTCTGCTTTGCCAAGTACATCCAAGTAGAGAAATGTCTTGGGAATTAAGGTTTCTTGCAGACCATACTGAGCTCTGTAGGATTTTATAGGGCATTTTCTACAGGTTGACTACTATCAGGAAAGATGTGTAAGAGCACTGGCAACTAAGAACTGGTATAAACACTACCATAAAAAGAGAAACTAAGAGCCCCCAGATGAAAAGAAGAGTGAATGGCTTTCCCATGAGTGTGTATTTATTGATAAGCTCTGCCCACAGATCTAAAAGTATTAAAAGCATTCCTGCTCACACTTCACAATAGGAGCAAAACCTTTAGGAAGGCTGATCAGAAAAGAGTTCTTGATTCTTACAGTGGTCCACCTTTCCTCTGATGGTAAAGATAAACTTAATAGAAACCATAGAACAATTCAGAGCATGAAAATAAATCACTCTGGTGGGGCTCTGCACAGACCTTCTCAGCTTAAGTCATATTTTAACATGAAAAGCACAGGGGACTTTTATTTTTTTTCGAATTGTCAAACTGAAATTTCCCAGATCCTGAGTTAATGGCTTTCATCTAGCTATCATCAGTTATGGGTTACTTGGCTATATAGGAAATGTAGTTTGGCCAGATTCACATAACTCTTCTGCTACAAGAATAAAATATTTACTATAGCATTTCATTAGTCTGATATTTCACCTCTTACTGAAACAGAATAATGTTTCCTACAAGTAACAGAGAGTTTGAAAATAAGCTCTTAACCAAAGTTTATTGTGAGAACATGAGTAGAGTGATGTCCAAAAGAGACAGCAAAGCAGCAGTGGCTGATACCTGTAGTTGTTTTTCCTGGTCCATCCCTCCTCTTCCTAGCTAAAACACAGCTACAAGTGGCAGAGTGAGAAAGGTAGCTGGAGAAAAGCTCATGGTACCCAGCAGACAACCAGAGGTTCAGTGCTGTTTCCCCTAGGCCATGGCTCTGTCCCAGAAGCACAAGTTTTATACCATCTCTAGTTTTAGTCTGTTTGCATGGAGGGCAGGTGTAACTTCCTGCCCTGTGTCCCTGTGTTGCATGTCTTGGGCAGGAATTTTCCTCTCTCTCAGGTTTTATGTCACAGAATGGGCATCCAGTCTGTGTTTTACTTCCTGCATGAATTCCTACAGTGTTTTCTTGCATACTTATTGGGATAAAGTAGTGAATTAGCACACTCTCTGATAATTACCAATTATGATTTTTCCAGGACTGCAGGGCCTTTGTTCTCACAAAGTTGGTAAGAGAAGGGAATCCCTTTTTAGCAATTGTTGCTGTGTGTGCCCAGACTCCTGGACTGAACCAAATTGCTTACCACCCTTTTGGACAGAAAGTGAGTTAGCAATTCATAGCCAAATAAAGCAATAAAGACTGGTCTAATCCACTCTGATCCTCAACAGTTTTATCTCCAAGGACTCTCAACAGTTTTATCTCTTGGGATATACTGGTTTTACTTGCAATTGAGTCTCTATCATGCTGTAAATGGTTGTATGGATACCCAAATAAAATTTCCTGGGGTGTCACTGCCCATCTGGATGATCTGGGTTTTAGGAAGAGTTTCAGGAATATGTTGCAAATGAAGAGCTCTTATTTGCTTACCAGCTTCAGAAACCCTAGTGGGAGCTACTCTGCAGCTATTTGATTATCCAGTATATTGATTAGGCTTCTTGCAGTTTTCTCCTCTCTGAAAGAAACCCCTTCACCTATACAACAAACTAGACTTCGGAAGTGAATGCACAGCACATCTGCCTTCCTCTCAGAGCAAGGAGTTGATTCCTGCTGTCCTCCCTGTTCGATAGCTGTGAACTCAGCTCTTACCATGGCTTGCCTAGAAGTGCAGGCAGGTGGGTGCCTATTGCAGATAAGGCCCATAAAGATCACACAAATTAGCGTTGCCACATTCCTTCCCCTCTCTGATTCACCCTTCCAAGAATTCAGGCTTCTACCAGAGCAGATTGCCTGTTCCACTGCCAAAGCACAGCCCTGCTCAGATTTATAAATGAATCAAATGAATGCATTTATGGAAAATGATCGCTCTGCCTGCGTAGGCTTGATTGGCAACCCTGGAGACTCAATTTCTCTGGCCACAGAGGCAATGTTTCTTAAGAAGAAGTGGTTGTAACCCCAAACTGTCTCTTAAGGTAGCTCAATATTGACACACTAAAGGAAAGATGCTAATTCTTGGTGGTTTAGGTAGAAAGCACATTTGTTCCGTAAGAATAGGTCTTAAGAATAAGAGTAGAGGACCTGCTAACATCTTGCAAAAAGCCCAAAGCAATTGATGCAGGCTTTATATAAATGGCACCTACCACTACAAATTAGAAACAGACTTTTTAGCCCAAAGTGCTAAAAATGCTCTTCAAACCCTTTTCTTTAAAAAATCCTCATCAGAATCAATGCTCTGTAAAAAATTTTGCATTTAGAGATAAATATATACCTACATACATATAAATAGAGAAAGAGTTCGTGTCATGATCTTCATGCTCTTAAGGTCCTTATGGCCTAGAAGACTTGTATTTCTCCTTATTCCACTGATAAAATTCAGTGCACAATTAAGTGCCCAGATACAGCAATATTAATGGAATGGTGTTACTTTGGCCGTCTCTTTGGTATGCTGGGCATAGCCCCTCTCAAAACAGGAATGCAGAAAAAAACCTTCTAGTTTTTCCACAACCTTTTTTGGGGGCTTTTATATAAGTATCTGCCCTTGGAAACAAGTTTTCAGTTCAAGAGAAAATTCCCTGGGCAACTTGTTTGGATGTAAATCACCACAGAAGAAAATATATTTTAAGCTTTTAAATTCCTTAATGTATATGTAATACAAGAGATACGGGATAAAGGTGACAGAAAATTATTATGGGAAAATATTTTACGTCAAAGATAAAGTTAACAGCTCCCTCACTTTGTTAAGATAAAAATCTTTTCTGTCAATAAACACTGATAGAGCAAAATAGCATTTGGCACAGCTCACTTTTCCTTGTTTTTGTGTGGTAGGAGATTCTCTTTAAAATTAGAAGAGAATTTCTGGATGCAGACTGTGGATTTACAAAAGCGTAAAATCTCATTTACAGATAAACTAATCCATTGAGTCAGATAAATAAATAAATTAGCTTAGTTCTGTCCACATCAGTGTAATTCAAATCTGAATAAATGGACTATAAACTCGGGTTTCAGGCACAAAAAGGTCAGATTTCAAAATAATTGAATTGGTCACATACCAAATTCTTTTTGAAAATGTTTTCTCTTGATTTCGGCCCATTGGTTTGCACCTCTTTTTTGGACACCTTTCCCTAACAGATGTATACCTTGCCCCAGCATTTTCTAAATGTGCCATTTGATACGTCTTCTTTTACAAATTAAATATGTTAACTTAATTTTCATTGTTTGAAATTAGAAATAATTATGTGAGACTGAAAAGCATTGGAATGTTAAGTGCATATTAATTTGCAGAAGGAAAAACTGATGCTGACAAACTTTTGTTTCATTATATTTTTTGAAAAAATAAAATTGAATCTTTGCATGTGGTTTTTAAGTTGTTTAGTCCTGATTTTCCATTTCTGTACCTCCTAGCACCCAAAAATAACAAACCAAAATGCCTGCCTAATAGAATAGAGAAAAACACAATTTAGTTAAGGAAATAGATTTAAGTTTTAGGTTTCACAGACACTAGTATAAACGATAGGGAGAAACCATTTCTTTAAAGACTCATTACTGCAGTTCTGGATTTCTTTCTGGTTAAAGACTCAAATAGCGAGAATGTAACTACACTGTGGTTCATCCATGTAGTTACTGGTGAATGAATTGAGATGGGTGGAGTTTTTTGAAAGCACTAAGAGGACTATTCCTTGGAGCTGATTATCAACCCTAAAGCTAATTCATAACATTTCCAAACATCCAGAGCCTCTCTGTAATATGAAAATAATGATATCTAACGGAAATGAGTAACTTTATCATAATGGTCTGTTCACACTCCGGTTGAAGTATTTTCTAACTCAGTTAAAACAGGATGCTTTCTTTTTGACGGTACATGGTAAGGTTTTCTTGATGAACAGCTGTGCTAGATTCAGACTAATGTATAAGGGAGAGTAAATTACATTTTGCTCTTCAGCCAGATCAAGGGCTTCACTGAAATGAAACAGCTTTGTACCAATACAAAGTATAAGGAAAAGGAAGACCCTAGAACTTCAGTTACAGTTTTTGAGATTTGCTGCAAGGTGGCTTCTTCAGAGTCATTTAAATCTGTGCAACAGGAGGACAATCCAGTGGCTCATCTCCACTCTGAAGAATAGCAATGACCACCTTGATTTGTGGAACTGTGAAAAGTTTGAGCAAGACAGAAAGAATGGGAGGCACCTGGAGATGCCCTTCAGTCCGTCTGCAGGGTTTTCTGCACATCTTTGCAAAGAGTATTTTTAAACCAATGGTTTTTTACTACCTGTGTTCTCTTGCACCCTACCTGGTCCAATGGCCCCAGCGAGGACTCTGCTCTCTGAGCTGTGGTTCAGCTCACTGTGAGCTCTGTGTGTAGCAGAGACTGTCGCTCTCTCCTGAGGAAGGTGGATTTGCATTCCTTGCACTGTGCACAGCTTACAGTCAATAACGCCAGAAAAGGAGAACGATTGCTACCATGAAATTATCCTGTCTAAAACAAAAGGCTCCACCACCATCTTACTGTGACAGTTTTAAATACTGCAGTCCCAAAGTCCTCCATGGACTGAGATGTTAATAAGGTTTTAGCAGAGACTGAAATATTTGCTTTATATAGTGGTGTTGGGGGCAGTGCTCACAGAATTCTGCAACTACACTGAGAGCAGAATTTGTTTCTTTCTTCATTGCAAATACTTTGAACACTACTTAATCCCACTTCGAACGCTTATGAAGATCTGTCCCCATCTGACCAAAAGAGAATTAAAAAAAAAGCACTCTGCTGATCTTAGAAGACAAATACCCAGAACCCAGAATTTTTTTTCAGAGAAATCAAGTGCAGGGCTTGATGCAACAGGACACAGATGGGAAAAGGGCAAAGATAGCCCACACATAAGCCCAGAGTAAGTCACAAAATCATGGAATCATGGAATGGTTTAGAAGGGACCTTAAAGATCCTCTCATTCCAAACCCCCTGCCATGGGCAGGGACATATTTCATTAGATCAGGTTGCTCAAAGCCTCCTGAAGTCCTGCTAACTGAAAAGCAGGTTCTTCTACACTTCTAGATTTCAGGGAAATCTACCACAAAAAAATTATCTCAAATGGTTTTGAAAAGACATCTGGGCCAGAGTCTCAAGTGTGTAGGACCCAGATTCAACAACAGTAAGCAAAGCACAGAGTGAGGGTTAAAATGTAGGGTTTCCTGGAGCACGTTCTTCCACTATGGGTTTGGTTCAGGAAAAGAGCTCTTTGTTTTTGGAATGCAGCTTGGCCAGTGCTAGGTCTTGTTCCTGATCCCTGGACTTCTAAAGCCCATTCTCAGAGGGCTCCAGCACACAGGTGCAAAGTACACGTTGCTGCAGGTTTATCCTCTGCAGCTGGAACCACTGGCCCTGTGAACAACTTCTGGACTGGTTGGTACAAGGAGGTTCTGATGGATTTGTTACTCTTATTGCCTGGACAGGTGTGGATATTACAGCTGTGTTACTCTGCACACCTCTGCAGAAGGGAAGGTCATGAACACTTCACACGTATACGTTCAAAGAGAGGGATCTGAAAATGTATCTGAACAATTTCTAGGGAAAGTTTAAGTTATCCTTACAGAGCAGTGCCAGCTCAGGGATGCTGGAAAACACATTTTTCATGCATATGTATTTTATTAAATGCAGCTGTCAAAACAGAGCAGGGCTCGTGTTCCTGAAAAGGTGCAGGGAAGGGAAGACAAATGGTTGGAATAAAGCAGGAATGTGCCTACTCTGCCTAGGCAAAAATCACCACTTCTGTAGAGCCTTCAGGGTAACCTTTAAACTAGCTGGCTCAGGGACTGGTAGCTGTGTAGCTGTGGGATTTCAGTGAACACCTTACAAACCCAACCAAGCTCCCCAGGGAAGCCAGTACTCGTGCCCAGACTGGCTGGATAGACACCAGCTCCACACAAACTGCACCCTCCCAGTGCTGTGGAGGTGCAGCCAGCCAGAGACTGTCCTTACCAATCCTCACCCTCCCTGCCATGCTGCAGATAATGTGTTCCAAGTGTGCTGGCGGTGAAATTACACCATCTACCACAATCTGGTAACACCTACCTCTAATCATTTTGCTGCAGTAGAATTATGGAGGTGAAAACAGCAAAGGCAAAGCAAGATTTTTTTAAAAATTATAATTTTCCTCTTATTCCATAGATGAAGATTCAGATTTTATCCTCTGATCTAAGTGTGTGTTCTGAAGGTGTTCAGCTGGATTTATAACAGTGCAATAGTAGAATTTGGCTGGGATCTTCAGATTACAACATCAGTTAACAGACTTGCTTATTTCTCTATAATGTATTATTTGGGTTTTCTACGAGGTTCCTATTCCACAAGGATAATGGTCTAAATACAATGCAGTTGTGTGGCAACAGTGTACCAGATAAATTCAGCTAACTCTGGGTAATATCACAAAAAAATATGTGTTTATAGCTTCATGCCAGTTTCTGACTAATGCTTTTGTTTGTTGCTATAGCAAACCACACATGAATCTGATAGCCAAAAGCATGTTTATGACTAACCTTAGCTCTCTGGGGATTGAGAATATGGAATAAAAAAAAAAAAAATCCCTAAACCACAACACACAATGTGAGGAGAGCATGACAGGAAAACACCTTTTTTGGCACGAGTTACTATGAACATTAAAAAAGAAGAACATCATAAGTGGAAAACGTTAGGAAATGGGAACTGTGGGAATAACCGCCTTTAACCCACGGCAATTAAAATTGAGCTTTCACTTCACATCACAAAGTTGTCTGTGCAGGACTAGAGAACATTGCAAGAAGTCCTGGCTGCATGTTAAGAGATGGATTTAAGCCTCTGAAATCTGGAGAAGCTTTGTACCACACTTTAAAACGCTCAGATCACTTTACTGGAGATAATTTTTACACCGTGCCTTGACACCTAGGACATGGGTATTCACTTAATTAATTTCTACTACTATTTATGCTTTCGTAGTTTCCAAGAGCCTGTCCCAAGACTGACACCTCATTACACTGTACTAATACACAGTGGAGAACAACGCTGACCCCAAAGGGCTTTCTGTTAAACTAACAGAGAGAGCCGAAGGGGGAGGGGGCTGGACAGAGGGAGAGGCAGAGACAGAGAGGTGATGTGACTGCATTACTCACCCAGGCAGAGGTTGAACCCAGGTGTCTTGCACCCTGGTTCAATTGACTAATTCAAGTTGCCAAATATGTTACTGTGAGAAGAAGAATACATTTTGTACCCTGAAGAGGAGAGAAAATCAATGCAGCTGAAGTGACACCTAAACTAGGACAGTTTACAACAAAGCTACATTATGTCAGGCAAAATTTATACTCGTGTTACCCTGTTATTCTTAATAACCTTTTTCTTTCATAGGTTAGAAAAAAATAAAGGAGAATATTACACTGGATTATAGAGATCATATCAATCTCCATCAATGTTTTCTATTGATATTAATCACTCTGCCTCTGGACTACATATTGCATCTCTATTCTCAGATTTGTACAGTGCATAAAGGCACATGGTTATCATAATTCCTGGCAAGTTCTTCCATCATCTGTATGATATTTAACAGAGTCTTGAGCTCATGTACAACTTCATGGAGAGACAGGTCTGCCCAAGCTCTCGTGTTCCAGGTATTTCCAAGAGGTTTCATGAAAGACATCTTGACCCATCAGTAGGATCATGAGGACACAGCCATAAAGGGAAGCTTACAAAAATCAGTAGGGCTTACATGGTACCTGCTGATCATGCCACAGGATGAAATCCTGAAGTACTCAGATTTCATTCTGTGCCTACCTAAGCAAGACATCCATTGGCCTCACTGAAACTGATACATGGCACGTTACATTGCATTCATCTTGTAATCCAGACTGTGATATGGGCTGAGGTCAGCTTTGATTTCATCTTGCAAAATCCAGCAGAGCACACATCACTGCTCACAGGAATCCCACCTGCATCCTTGTAAGAGTAAATATTTTGAGAAAAAGATGCAAGCATTTTTTAGAATAGCCGTGAGCTCCATTGATGGAGACAGCAAGTAGCCCTAAGACACCACCATTGTATAAAGTGAGAAACAAAGGCAAATAAGAGATAGACAGAAATTTTTCAGCTATAGCTTAAGTATCACTGCTGGACTACAGAGCTGGTGGCATGCAGAGGGCCATATATGACTCTCCCTTTGCTTTCACATGCTTTTTCAGTTCTTCACATTTGGCAGAAAATGCATCTTATGAAAAAGAAAAAAAGGAAGCTGCCAGGCTTCTTTCCTCCACACTGAGAACCTGAAAACAGCTTTGGGTCCAGGAAGCACAAATACAGAGACCACTTCAAAATAGCTACCTCATTCTCTGTGATTTAGCCCCAAAGCAATTGTTCTTCCCTGGGAGTGCTGTAGAAAATGAAACAGGAGATCATAGGTAGAGGTTGCCAACCCAGCTCCAGCTCCAAATTACTTTCTGATGGGTAGCAGGAGGCACTGGTTACTGGTACTTATGGACACATGTTTATGCAGGCAGGGTGCTACTTCATGAGCATCTTTCTCTTTGGGCTCTCAAAAGGCACAGCTGCCCCTTGCACCCTCTATCACACAGGCAGCACTTGCCCATGGTCACCAAGGAAGTCCCTCCACCTGCCCAAAGCACCATGTGAAACCAGGTGAGCTCTCCCCACCTTGCAGAAAATAAGTTAGCAAAGTGAAAAAAAAAATACTCGCTCAAAGTCACAAAGCAAGTTGGCAGCAGAGCCAGCAATAAATACAACCCAGATGTCCTGGATTCCACCTCCTCCCTGCACCATGCTGCCTCTCTTAGCTCAATGCTGGAAGGAAATGTTTCACATTTACTCATCCCTCCTTTTCCTTTGTCAATAGAAATTAAAGCAGGCATCTGACTGCCTAAGCCTTGAATACTCCGATGGTTTCCAAGGCTTGTGGTAAAGTCAGCCAACATTTCTATTGAATCCAGCCCTAATGGACAACTAAAAGTGATTTCTTTGCCAAGTAGCCTATCAGTGCAAAACTCATTTAAGCACATACTACTTTTATATAGATATGCATTGTGTATACATATATATATTTCATGACTTTGCAAAGAACCACTAATTACAAAAATGCAATTTTTGTAACTGTGCTGGTTTTAGCTGGGGTAGAGTTAATTTTTTTTCATAGTAGCTGGTATGGGGCTGTGTTTTGGATTTGTGCTGGAAACACTGTTGATAATTCAGGGATGTTTTTGTTATTGCTGAGCAGTGCTTCCACAGAGTCAAGGTTTTTTCTGCTCCTCACAGCACCCCACCATTGAGCAGACTTGGGGTGCACAAGGAGCTGGGAGGGGACACAGCTGGGACAGCTGACCCCAAATGACCCAAAGGATATTCCAGACCATATGGCATCTGCTCAGCATATAAAGCTGGGAGAAGAAGAAGGAGGGGGAGGACACATTCAGAGTCATGGCGTTTATCTTCCCCAGTGCCTGTGATGGAGTCCTGATTTCCTGGGGATGGCTGAACACCTGCCTGCCAATATGAAGCAGTGAATTAATTCCTTGTTTTTCTTTGCTTGTGTGAGTGGATTTTGTTTTATCTATTAAGCTGTTCTTATCTCAGCCCATGCGTTTTCTCACTTTTACTCTTCTTATTCTCTCCCCATCCCACTGAGGGAGGGAGTGAGGGAATGGCTCTGTGGGGCTAAGCTGACGTCTGGGGTTAAACCATGACAGCAACTTAACCAAGCAGTGAATAAACTGATCTACTAATATTAAAAAAACAAAATAAACCCCCAAAAAATCCCCCCAAAAACAAGCTTCTATACCTTTTTATTTTGTTGAAAGGTAGGAAAGTCTGTCAGGATGTTTCTTTCATTGAACCCACTCAGGTCTGCCAAAAGACTGACAGCCAATTAACATTAATTTTCCATCAATTTATTTTATGAACAGAATGTCCAAATATTTAAAATTTTCTCATTAAGCTATCTATGGTGTCTGTGTGGCAGGCAATGTTCATATATTTTCCAAAAGCAATGTAAATCTCATTTCCATGTAATATGTCATATCCTGTCAGCAAAATACCCTTACTGCTGTCAGCCCAAGGTAAGTCCATGTCTCTGAGCAGTTAAACCCATTCTTACTTGCCTGTTTTCTTGCCCTCAAGGTGAATGCCATTCCATTTTTCCTACCTGTCGTCATACAAATCCAGCTGGGATTGTAGGTATTGTGCTGCTGTTGCTATAACTCCACTTCCAACGTGCTGCTCTGCCTACTGAAGGAGCTGGACAGAAGTTAAAAAGAAATGCAGCATTTCATGTTGTATCTGCCTCTCACCCAAATATTCATAGGGCATGACAGTGGGAACAAAAACTTTAGCAGCTGCAGGTTGCCTAAAACACTTAACTCCCTCATTTCTCTTGACTGGAAAACCAATGCCCTCCAGATTTTGCATTCAGGTCTCCTGTCAGAGGCCTCTGCTCCTCTGCAGAACAGCAGCTGGAGATCCCACACACGGCAAGGTCGCAGAGCTCATGGTCTTCTTAGGTGCTCTGGTATTATGTGCCTCCACCATGAGCACTCTGCATGAACCCACATGCTGGATGACTGCATCCACAGCTTTGCTCCAGCCAACAGGGCTTTATTATGATTGAGATTTTCTGAGATCTTCTAGACGATGAAACAGACAGAAATGTCAGCCCAGAAAAGCCTTCCTGCTTTCTCTGTAGAACTGTTTCTGCTCTTTCCTCATTCCTGTCACCTCCATTTTGTTCAGCTTGCTTGACACAAAGCTTCTAAATCCTCCTGCAGGCATACCTGGGCAGGAGACGGTGTATCACCTAACACGGTGGGAACCTTAACCCGCCCTCAGACCGCAGCAGCAACAAATGACAAGAATAGGTCTTGACAAAGGTGGCTGGGTTGTGCCATTTTTGTGCAACAATAGTAAGTTTTACAGATTTGAGCCTGCGTTCATGCCAGAGACACTGCTGTCTGCAAAGACTCGGTGAAGCAGGAAGCTCTCACTCCTGCTCCTCAGAGCTATTGCAGCCAGGTCAAGGACGTTGCTCCTTGCTGCAATCTGTCAGTGCCAATTTAGCAAGTCCCAGCTCCCTTCCCCTGAATGCACAGGCTCTGGCTGGCCTTCCCCATGGTTCCAAGTGTGTCCGAGAGCCAAAACCTTATCGCAGTCCATCTCTGTCTCCTCGCAAGAGCAGAGTCAGTGGAGGAGTTGGCGTGGTCTGTCTGTGCTGGTATGAGAGCCAGCTCCCGTTTTGGATTAGAGGATAATGGTTTTCCCTCCCTCTATATCCCTTATTGGGCATTTGAAAGAGGAGGATTTGTGGGGAGGGGAGACATTCATAATGGTTTTTTATAGATCTTTTGCCGTCCCTTTGCTCTGGTACAAATGAAAGCCCCGGGCCCATGGGCTGTATCTGTGTCCAGTCAGGCTGTCCAGGGGCCTGACTTTTGTCAGCTCAGGCCATGAAATAACAGTGTGATAGTGGAGAGGTGTTCATGCAGCACCTGAGCTTAGCTGCAGCTCCCTGCACAGAGGACTGCTGGCAGAGGACCAGTTTTCAGTGCGTGTCACAACTTGGGGGATCATTGCAAAAGTGCCGCTTCCTCATCAAGCGCCAGGGTGGAGATCTGCTGACTCCAATCCCCATCTTTCAGAGCAGGGCAGGGACTGAACATGAACCAGCAATAAGCCTCAGACACGCAGGAGGGCAAATAAATTAATGAAGCACAGCTGAGAATGGTGGGAGCAGTGGTCAGCAGAAACACCCTGAACACATCGCGGTATGACTCGCTGCTGATGTGCAACACAGTTCCGCGGCACCAGCATCTGATACAACTCCTACAAGGTGTTTCCCCTGGGCCATGGTTGCCCACAGGGGCAAGGAGGGAGTTTTGCTGCATGAGGTTGTCTCACCCACACTGGTTTTCGCTGGCCTGTGGCCGTATCTGTCTGTGTGTGGCCCTGCTGGCTGCTCTCTCAGTGCCCTTGAAAAATAATCCAAAATCACTGGTTTTCTTCCTTTGCCATTTGCTTCTGTCCCTGCTCCAGGGTTGTCTTTGACTCCATCACTGCCTCCCGAGGGCTTGCAGGCACCTTTAGGCAGCCTTACTGAGAGAGCAGGCTGTGGTCGTGGGGCGTGCTGTGGGCTCCCCTGCTTCCATACCTGTCTTTTTGCCAAGGTACCTTCCCTCAACACTGCCTCTGCCAAGCAAACTGATACCAGAGATACCAGTGCAAAGGACTTCAAAGTGGGCCTGTCACAATCTTCCTTCACTGGTGCTATATGAATTTAAACTTTTCTTCGGGAAAAAAGCTCTAAAACCTGAAAATAAGAAATCAGATTTTTTCCACAGGTTTTCCTACCAGAGCAATGCCATCAACTATGGTCCACATCCAACAAGTTCATCTGACTCAGGTACTTCACCCTCTCTGTTCCAGAGCACCTGCAGTGCTGAGTGCCCCGAATGCCCCTGCCAGCATCGCGCTGGACACCATTTGCCTGCCTGCAAACACCCAACCTGCAGAACCATCACCCATCTGCTCTGCCATCTGCCTGCCACAGCCTTCCCTGCCGCTGCACCAGGCACTGTTCTCCTGGAAGAGCCATGGTTCTGTGCTGGCAGAGAGGGACTGCAGCATTTTTGTAATCAACAGAGAGAGAGGCAGTTCTGAATTTGTGTGACAACGTGCTCTGGAGCCTGTAGGTTGACTGGGACATCATCTTACTGATGTACAGTAAATGCTGCTGACACACATACCTGTTCATGCTGGTCCCAGAATGACAAAACACAGCTGCCCTCCAAACAACATTTTTGCTACCAGATCCCCCCTACCTACTGCTGCTGCTGAGATCCTGCCAGTCTGGGATGCTGTATTTTCCAACGCCCTCTGAGCAGCCTGACTTCTGAACAGGGACACCTCAGGCACCCACGCAACCCTCCACGCTCCCAGTCCTGCTGTGCTCAGCAGCAGCAGAAGGGGAACGATGGTCCAGGTCTCTGGGAGGGGTCGCATGGCCTAGGGCTGGCCACGTGGTTGGGATGTGAGTGGTTCTCCAGCACTGGGGCTGTTTATCCGCAGTAGAAAAGCAAAGTGAGAAAGGGAGAGAAGGAGGGAGAAGCACTGGGTAGAGCTCCCAGGAGTATGTTGCTGTGGACAGTTTGCCTGGGCTCCTCCGGCACTCCTGATGGCTGCTCTGATCTCCTCACCATGAGACCTAGGGATGATTTGTTGTCACATGAGCTGAGCACACTGTTTTCTTTCTAAGAAAAAAGCTGGTATATTTAGGAGAGATTACATTCATGCTTGAGCTTATCTGAAAGTGCTAGGCTTATTCTCTGGGGTCTAAGGTTTATTTAGACTAAATAAGGTTTATATATTTGGTTGATGAAGCATGCCGTGTATACATTATAATTATGTAGTTAATGCACTAATCTCTGTGATGAGCTTTCCTGGCATAACCCAGTACAGTTATCCAAAAGCTTCTTTTTAATCTCTGAGGAAGGATAATTTTAAGAAGAAAAACATGATTTCTCCTGCTGTCTCTATCCAAACCCTCTCATTCACAGATCGCTTTTTGACTAAAGCAGTGGATAAATCCACTGTGAACATATAATCCAAATACCTATATAAGATCACAGTGCCATACTAAATTTATTCCTTTCATAGCAGATCTGTGGGGGTCCTGTCTCTATCCAGCTCTGTTGATCACTGGAAAGTCCCCTCATAAATACCTGTGTGTGAAATAACTTTTAAGGTGTGTTTGACACCACTTACATAGTCAATCATTTTCTAGTCTGAGACATGTCCCCAAAAAGGAGACTGATAGCAGAGCCTAAGAACATCTTACCCATCACTGTTCATGGGAAGCCTGAGCAGCAAGTTGGCATCACCATGAACCCAAGTGCTGCATGTGGTCATTCTCATGTGAAAATGCCCAGTTTGCCTCCAAAATGGGCTCTTACTCGCTCTTTAGGCACTGAGTTGGCTGAGCTATTCATTCTGTAAGCAATTTTTTTCTCATAATCAAGCCCATTATGTGAAAAAGTCAGCCTTAAGGAGTGTGAGGACACAGTTCATATAAAAATCAATGCAACCTTTCACTGAAGCATAAATCAGATCAGCTCCGACATATATGAAAATATTTGGGGAATGTTTAATGACATTTTTGTGTTCTTGTAAATTATTTGCTTTTGGCTGATTTTAGAAGCAGGAATAGGGGAAGCTCAGCTCGTATCAGGAAACATCAGCAATTGAAACCACCAACTTTCTCGTGATAGTTTCATAGATCTTCATCTTATAGACCTTCCAATAAACTCACACACAGAGAATCATAGAATCATAGAATTATTAAATTTGGAAAAGACCTCCAAGATCATAATGTCTAATCTTTGACCTAACACCACCAAGCTCACTTTTCAAACAAATAAAAAAAAAAAACCACCATGAGAAAAAAAACCCCAAACCAACCCAATCTTTTGGATGCTTATCTGATCTGAGGGAGAGCTGCTAACTTCTTTGAGATTGACCAAAAGCTGATCTCTAGCTAATTTTAAAGATAATGATGCCTAGTCCCACTGAGCCATTTTTCCCCTTCAGAATACAATGCAAGCATCAGTTAAAGGCATTCCTGCTGTGTGGAAAAGTTACTATCCCATTTGCTACCAAACTAATAATTTTTGCTCCTGCATGCATGTCCTTTGAGTTTCTTCTTCTTAGCCTAAAATTCCCATTTTGGGATTCAGTCCTCCAAGTAATTGTGCTAAGGCCAATTCTTTGGATTAAAAAGAGAGTGATGTGAGGCAAGGGAAAGAAAAGTTCCCGAATGTGTTTATTTGAGGGAAAAGTAGAGCATTGTGCCTGGCTGACAGTCAAAGGTCCAGAAGCTGGAGCAAACCACACAGCAAGTAAGTGAAGAGAGGACCTGTGGAAACCGGAATGACATTTGCTTCCTAGGGCTGGTATGGAGTATGGGAATCCTAGGAAAAGTGGGAATGCCTGGACTAATAAAATGTGTGAGCTTTCAGGACGCCCTGAAAGGTGGAACATTTTATATCTATAACAGTTTATTAGACTATTTAGCTAGGACTTGTGGAAATGGGAAGAAATATGTGCAGCTTGAAAATGTTGCTTTTCAATGCTGGCTGGCTGAGGCTGCAAACACACCACTGTTCAAGGGGAGAGAACTGGGAGGTCAGCGGGCAGGTAGAAGGTATTTAAAATCAGAGGGCTGAATGGATAAGAGCTGCTCCCCTGACTCTGAAACTCAGGCACAGACCACTGCTATCAAAATCAAGTGGTGTTTGCTCTCTTAACTACAGAGGAGAAACAACATTTGCCCAGCAGTGAAGAGCAGTTCCTGTGGCTTTGGAGTCTCGAGAATTTATCAGCAAGCTTGAAAATCATATAAACCTTATCTCCTTGTTTGTGTTTCTGAAAAACAGATAATTCCGCCCCCTGAAGACACTGCTATCTTTATTAGGCAGATGAAGTGGACTTGGTGCCTGCTCTTCTTCAGGCACTTGCATTCCTGCTCCACGGAATTTTGCTGGGATTTGGGCTGTTACCGTGGCCTGGGACTCGCTCCCTTGCAGAGCTGCCGTCCTTGACTGATGGGTCCTCTATCAGTTATCTTGGCCTATTTATTACATACATGCCATAGTAACTTTAGTATATTTTGACTTGTTTCAGTCACTCTGGACCACACATTTGGTCATCCCCTTCTTTGACAGAAAACTGCAGACCCATTCTCTGCAATAAGTCAGCAGTTACTTTCAGATATTTGGCTAAGTATAGTCTCCTTTCAGGAAGGAAACATGTGGTAGGAAGTATTTAGTACATGACAGGTCCTCTCCTAGCCTGAGGTTTTGTTTTCCAATATGAAATAATGAATTCTAGCCTTGACTCTGAAATCCGGAGTGAGGTGAGCAAACACGTGGATTTAGCAAATTTTCCTTGGAGCAGGCATAACCCTCCCACACTGGGGCTAGGCACAGCTGCAGGTCATGCAAAGGACATTTCTTGCCACAAGGATGTTGCCTTGATTTCTGTAGCATGTGGAGAGATGGCAAACTAGTTTTGGTTGGGTTTACTCTTAGCTCCATCGGGAGCTGAACCCCCTTCATCGCTCAGCACTGCTCCACCGCTTGGCTGTGGAGGGAAAAGCCTGCTGGGCAGACACGAAGTTACACCTCAGGGAAGCAGACAAGGCAGCAGTTGTTAGCTGGTGTTGTCAGGAAAACAGTTTGTTGGTGCACTGGGGGTCAGGGACGTGGCAAACTGCCTGAGAGAAAGCGCTCGCCCTTGCTGGGTCTGCCTGTGCTGGTGCAGAGGGACAGGTCCCCTCCTCGCTCCAAACAAGGTTAATGGTGAGGCCTTCCACAGCCTTACTGGCTCAGATTGACCCTGCAATACAGAGCCCAGTATTTCTCCAGAGGTGAAAACCCTGGGTTTTTTCAGGGCATATTATGCTGTTCAGGCCGTATTTTGCTGGAATGCAAAAATAGCTAGATGTAAAAAAATAGATTGAATCTATCTACTCAAATATTTACTCATATTATAAGCTTTCACACCTTTCAAATACACTGCCTTATATTCTGATTATTTAGGTCTCTGAATGTGAGGAATCCTGGAAAAAATCTTATTCTAATCCCTCAGTGTTTTACACTTGCATAGGATGAAGTGACTTCTTTGCCCAAGTAGAAAACTTGAGGAAAAAAAACAACCCAAAGCTCTGTGTATATTTGGAATATGCATTCCTGTGGCTTCATTTAAGGCATGACATCTCAGTAAGACCCTGATGCCCCCTCCACTCACAGTGACAACATTAAGTGAATTGCCTGTGAAGTTCGTGGTGTGGCTTCCTGGAGAAAGGTGTGTCCAAGCACGGGGCACTGAACCCCCTGAAGTCAACAGGAGGTTAACTCAGATTGCAGCTATTCCCATAACCATGCACTACGGACTGTTGGATTTTGTTTCAGTGATGAGCTTCAAGTACAGCCAAAAGCGAACAGAGGCACGTTGACCTCATAGTTCTGTGAATACAGATTGAGCGTCCAAGACAATTAAAAGCAGGGAATACGTGCCATCTCCAAACCCCTGGCGAGCCACTGCCAGAAGTTACCGCTGCCCCGTCCGACTGAAAAGACATTAACACCCGCTGCAGAGGAGGTTGGAAGGCAGCCATCCCCGATGGATTGCTTATGAGCACTGACTAGAGTCAAACTGACTTCAGTCAAGAGATTTACACAAGCCTCATAATCTAATAGTAGAGTTTACTTTACGAGAGTGCCACACCAAAGATAGTAAAATGCAGTTTTAGCTAACAAATCTACATGCTTGCACAGAAAAGCTACAGCCATCATGGAGCATGTCAGCACTGCAGAGCGCCTGGCGCAGATTTATAGTTTTCAGTTTATTGCTGAAGAGTTATTGTTAACTCCATTGTTATAGACTTTCTGCAATTAAAGGTTCCAGTCACACTTATCATTTTTAAACATAGCTAATAAAACCCAATAAATCCTGAGATGTTATAGGTTTTCTTGTGCTGTTAAACATCTGAAACTTTTTTAAGCTGGATTTTTGACCTGTGTTAGGATAGATTTTGGAAGTAAATTGGCTGTTGTAAGCTGCTTTACTTCTAATTTGCTTGGATCTCCAAAATTTCTTTTAGTTTTTCTTTATTATAATAAAAGAAAGAGTGAGACAATTCTTAGTCCTTTTCCCTCATACATACAACAGGTGATCATAAGCTAAGTACTGTCTCTTACAAGTCACCTTCCAACCTTCTGTGTTTCTTGTGTCTTAAATTACAAAGAATAATGGTTATTTTTGTTTTAGCAATGAGTTTTGGTCTTTTCTCTCACATGAGTAATGTTTTCTCTCTTTTCTATTGAAGCTTTGAGAAAACAGACTTTTCATTTTCTCTATGGGTGGTTACAGTTATAAATTCTACTTCTGACCATGTGTATTCACGTCTTCAGAAAGATATCAGGGTACATGGATGGGGCACAGAACCTAGACAGGTGGATAGAATAATTCTACCCTGCATATTTCCCAGCACTTTATGAACTAGCCTCAGCAGCCTTGCAGTGAGCACTTCCAGGATCCAACTTCTATTGACAAGGTTATGGATCTGCTTTTTAAATGCTTCAAGGTTAATCTTAGTCTCAAATTCCATGAACATTCAGAGATCCTAGTGCCAAGTCAGTATATTATATGAGATATATATATATTGTGAATGGTATCTATTGAGATATAATATCCACAAAAATAGTACTCCTCTTATAGGAGCAGAGAGACTATAAAAATCCAAACATATCTAGGGGAAGAACAAATAACAGAAAACTCATATTCGTCAGAAACCAACCTCACTGTAAGAAAATTGCTCTTTGCACCCTGCAATTCATTGCAACAATTGGGACTGGCTCTTGCACTACAAAAGACTTTCGCTATCTTTGAGATCGTCCCGATGGGTTAAGTATACAGACAGAGGAAGTAAGAAAAACAACATGCATGATCTGGAATAGAGATTACTGAATGGAGGGGTGTGTATACACTAAGAACCAACATCCCTCTGAAAGCTTTGGGAGGCTTAGAGGCTTGAAACCCTCTGCGTAAAAACATGGATCAGAAACTTTTTATCAGGGTGAACACATTTGTTCATCCCTGATCTCACCTCTTCCCATACACAAGAAAGAGGCAAAGCTTTACACCAGGTGGGATGCACCTTGGTTGAAGCTCTGGGCATACTTTTCCCCAGCACTATCATTTACAAACAACATCTTCAGGTTTCGCTTATCAAGTACAGCAGCTGGGAACATTATGTCTTTACAATCAGAAAGTCAGGTTTCTGTACCAAAGGACGCAAAATGCTCACGCCCACATCTCTCTGCATTTTTAAAACCCCATCATCTACTGCAAACTTTTGCAATCTGCATCAGAGATTTCAAAGAAGGAAAGAGAGAGAGAGAGAGAAACGTTTGGGTTTTAAGAAAAAACTTACCAAAAATAACTGAAGTTCTCTAAAGTTGCCCTGAAGTTGAAATAGCCCAGAACACCAGTGCAGAGCCTGCCTTAAACTCTCTCTCTTTCTCACTCCCCCTCTCTCCCCAGCAATTGGAAGGAGGGCTGTGCAGAAATTCAGCAAACAATTTTCCTTCTATGTCGACCGGGGCGTTCCTCACGGGCAGAAAGGGGATGGCTAAGCCTGGGTGAGGCTCGTTGCTATCCCCAAGCCAAAGAGCACTGTCGCAGATTACACAGCCTGTGAAATCCAATCCCTTTCTCTGCTCAGGCAACAGCTGTACGGCTTCAGCTGAGGCGGGAGCAGGGGATAGACCTTGGGCTTGTTGCTGGTCAGGCTTTCCATGTTGGGGGACGCTGAGGAATGGGGGCACAGGGCTTTCCGTGAGCTCCGAGTCTTCTCCCAGCTCTCTGCCTACAGCTGCAGGCACGGGCGCTCTCAGGGTGGAGATGCGGGGCAATTTCCGCGGGACTGAAAGTGTATGGGATGAGGGCGCCCGCGCAAAACAAACATCTCTTTTCCTGAAATTCATTCCCAGCCTTGCTTCAGGACACAACTGGGTAATTAAGGCTATATGTATTAGTATGTTCTCATGTGAGCATGCACACACAGAGGACGCAGTCTGTCAGTCCGTCACACAACAACGTGGTTCAAAGGGCTTCAGGGCTGTCCCGATGTCCTCTCTAAATTCGTTTTTCCTTGTCCCTTTTAGTCAGCTGTTTGATTCTTTCCGAAAACCCCCTGAATGCTGAGCTGACAGTCCTTACACCAAGTGAAGCACTATGGTGGCTCGCAGGGTGGGAGTGCCAGTGCTTAGTGCTGCCTTCACCCTGTCCTGATATTCTACACTTGAGGGAAGCTGCTTAGTGCCCGCAGAAGTGGATTTAAGAAAATTCCCAGCCCCTCCTCTCACCTGTTTCTATTTCTCCATCCCATGTAAAGGAAAGAAATTTCCAATACAGCTAATTCCTCCCTCTCTCAGGAATTCCACTGATCCTTTGACTCCTCCTCTCTGAAGCTTTAAAAAAGTCACAGCAGCAGATTTCAGCCCGGGTTTCCGTGTTTCACAGAAGCATTTGGCTGCTGGTTTGCATTCTGTCAAACAGGGGTGAGGTGAGAGAGGGTACAAAATACAAACAACACATAAGCAGCCCTGGGAGCCTCCTGCAATTGCTCCGGCTGCTTTGCCAACACCCCAGAGCAGGTAAAAAACACTCCAGCCAAAGGAGAAGGAAAACCCCTGTGTTTACAGAGCAGCCTCGTTTCATGTTGAGGCAGATGCTGTGCTGGGGATTGTTATGCTGTTCGCTCTGAATAGGTTTTGATACCTGAAATTCTGTGGATGTTGGGTTTCTGCACCCAAGTTTAGAATGAGCGCACATGGTTTCTATAGAGGGCGCGTGAAAATTTGAGAGAGAAAACTGAGGGTATAGCTCTGATTCCATCCTATGTGGGTACTTAACAGGCATTTTTTGAAAACTGGGTCTTAACAGAACTACAGTATTTATATTAAAGCCAAGTCTTTTACTTGTGCAATTAATGTATATTATTACATCTAATTATACATTATATATTAGTTATAGATCACATATATAACAATTTAGAAATACTGTATGTAATTTTATCTGTATGTATTTTATACTGTATGTATTTTATCCACAAATTAATACAGTTTTTCAGCACATGAACTGAATAACACTTCAGAAATTTTGTCTATTTTTTATATGATTCTATTGTATACCTATACAAAATACATAATATATAATCACATATAATGTGTGATTACATACTATATATATAATCATATATAATTAATATAAATATGTTGTGAAGCACTATGCAGTTCACACGCAACCTCTATCTTGTTGTGAGTGTGGCATCCACATCAGGAATTAAAAGCAGAGGTTGGCTGTAGCCACTGCAGGGAGGTAAGGCTGGGAAGGAGGAAGATGAGGCAATGGGACAGGGGAAGTGAGAAAATGGTGCATGGAAGTTCAAGGCCAGGCTGGATGAGGCTTGGAGCAACCTGATCTAGTGGAAGGTGTCCCTGCCCATGGCAAGGGGTTGGAACAAGACGGTCTTTAAGGTCCCTTCCAACCCAAACTATTCCATGGTTCTGTGTTTCAAGCAAGATGCCCTGCAGCTGCCTCAAAGATGGAGGTCACCAGAAGCAATGAAGGTTTCCTGAAGTGCAGTCAACAGCAGTAAAGTAAACTGAGATGGCTGAGAGCGGGAGTAAGACCTTGCTAAGAGCTAGCTCAGGCTTGCTCTGCTGCCATCCCTATTTCCATGCACTTTCTTTAGGACTATACCAAGGCCCAGCCTTTCTGAGCCATCTTAAAACATCCTGACAAACATCTATTTTTAGAAACAGACATGCAAACAAGAAGCCCAGCCTACATCATGGATTGATGTGGGAACAGTTCATTTGGATGCAGAAATCTGGCTCCTACCTCCAGAGCAAGTGGTGCCAGCAGCAGCACTCCAGCAGGGCACAGGCTGTGAGGTAGCAGCAGCGGCAGTGTGCTCCATCCCCAGTAAGTGCTGTATTTCAGCTGTCTATGCTGAATATATAGATGGGCGTTGTTTCGATCTTTTAAGAATTTTTAAAGCCCACGTGAGACAAAACCCTGGCTAAACTGAGAGAAGCCAACTGTTTTTCCACAAACCTGAAAGAAATGACTCTGTTCCTTTTCATGGTATTGGGAAATCTACGTTCACTGTCACTGGCTTTTTTCCAGTTTCATCTCGGAACTGAAGGTGTAAGCCCGGATGTCTGAGCACTGCCCTGCTGCTGTGACTCCAGGGAAGACAACTGCTGTGTCAGAGATTTATCCCCACACAACTTCAAGCCTAAAATCTCCCCTCTTTTCAGCCAATATGGTACTGTTCTGGGACTGTCAAATTATTTCAACGTTATTTGACTGACAGGAATTCATAATGCTCACTTGGTTTATTTTTAAATATTTATCAAATCCACTGTTTGTCTACTGAGCTATTGAAAAAATGCTATCAGACTGATAATTTCCCAATTCACCAAGTGATTCCAGCACGAGCTATTCAGTGAGAACACTCCAAACAGCCCTTGTGTTTACTCTTCCTGACAGACATCTAAATATTAAAAGATAAAGCTCTTTGAGTTATGCTGCAGCAATATTAAAAAATACCCTTTTCTGCTCTACTGCCTTGCCCGGGAGCACCACTGTATCTCACATTTCTCTATCCCACATCTAACCCTGTTTCCCAACTTCCCCATGTTACAACGTTGTTTTCTCTGCTCTGTTCACAGGTAAGGCTGCAAACACACACTTGAATAACACAAGCTTTCTTTTATTAGTGCTATTCACACCCTGACCTGTGCATGGACTCATGGTAGACTTACGCATAAGGGTGTGCTGCTTTAATAGTAATTGAGAAATGAGATGAAAAACAATGGGAATGTTCTTGTGTTTTCTTTGGCCCAAAGTGAGAGAGATAACATGTTCCATGAGGTTATAGTAAAGCACACTCTGGAACACAAATTCCTGTAGTTTAGTGTGGAGGATGCAAGGGTGATCATTTCTATTCTTTTTCCTTTTTAGCAGTTACGAATCTTCAGATATTTGGGGTGAAAATATGAAGCCACAAATCTCCACAAGTAGATAAGACTGGGTTGCAGAGAAGACCAGCTAAAGACAGCAAACTTGTCTGCACAATTCAGAAAGGAGTTAAAAAAATTGAAGACCTCCAGCCTAAAGAGAAATGGGCTGCCAAGAGAAGGAACCACCGGAGAAAGAAAAAGGAAGGGAGAGACAAGATCAATATGAACTCAAGATGTAGAAGAGTGGATGGAACTGATCATCAGACTGGCAATGAGAGGAATGAATGGGTGGAGGCATCCGGCCACCAAGTCTCAGTTCAAGTCCAGAGGAAGAAAAATGTAACATTAATCACCAGTTTACAGACATCTCCCATGCTTTGTCTCCCCTGACTGCATTTTGTTAGGACACAGGAATGCATATATTTGTCTATTTCACAGTCAGTTAATTTGAACTAAAAAGGTATTTAAGCAAGCCACACAAACTTCCTCTGAATTTCTTCTCTTTTGCAATACATAAGCCATTAATTTGATTGATTTGCTTCAACTTTTTTTTGCATAAAACTCTTCCATTTGCAGGTAGACATGCAACCTCACAGAGAGAGAGAGCCAGGTATGGAAATGAGGTTCCATCACTGCCTCTTTTAAGAAGCCTCTGGTTTGGACTCAAAGGCCTCATTCTAAAGTTAGTCAATGCAGATGAGCTCCCCCCCAAAAAAGTGAATGTGTGTCATTCATGTATCTTGTAACCTAACTGAAGTCTGTCTTCCAAATAGATTGGTCTTTTCATCTGAGAATTTACTCAAAAGGGCTCCAGTGTCTACCTGCCCTTGGCAAGTTCTACCAGCACTACCTGCTTGCTGCACCGACACCAAGATGCAACTGATAATATTTTGTATGGAAAGAGGTTTCTCCTTTGTGAAGATAAACAAATGTCAACTCCAGGTACCCAGGGATGGAGTAGTAAAATCCAAACTCAAGGCAAAATAGCCCAAACAAACCCAAGGAAGAGTTGTCTATTTTCAGAAATTCAAATATTTTATTTCAGGACGCCTAAATACATTTTTTTTCACTTTAGTGGTTAATATTGTGGGTGAAGAAAAAAAAAAAGGAAGCTAAAAATGCAGATCTGCAACCAGCATAAACAAAAACCCCACCAGTAACAGAGAAAGCGTTATTTAGATTTGAAACAAAATGAGACAATTCCAAGAGCAATCCTTTCACTAACAGGAGGAGAAGAAAAAGGAAACTATTTCGCTCTGCACAGTTTCTTTTATTTTGTCCTCAGGCATATACTCCATCTCTCTTTGTCCCCCAAATGCATTTCCACTGGCCCTGACAGTGCTGGCATTGACCTTCTGAAGCAAAATAGCTTGGACAGAATGAAACAGGAGCCAGCCAGAGCAAGGGGCACCGCAGCCATGGCCACGGACCTGGGGGAAAACTGCTATAATTAGCAAGGCTCGTACAAAACCCACGGTACTCATGGAGCTGCTGCCTTCCTGCCCTGCCAGTTGCGTATTAGATCATTCAGAGCAGAGGGGAACAACGCCACAGCCTGCAGGACTCTTCACGCGCCCTGTCCTGGAGGGTCACTTCACCATCAACACCCTCCTCCACTGCTGCTGCTGGACATCCATCTCCAGACTGTGCCGTGGAGGGCTTGAACTCAAAATTAATATTTACTCCATGTTCCCCACAGTTCCCTGCTCTCTGCTGTTTTCAGTTCCCTGCCCAACTGAAATTCAGAGCTGGCTGACTGTGGACCTTTATTATTTTACTATTTCAAAACCCATGACATTGTATGAAAAGCAGACCTGGGCTCCTCCCCGAAAAGTGAATTTTAGTGATAAATAGCCGACAGGAAGAAAACAAAAGCATCTCTTCAAGCTGGAATTTACCTGTGTTAATTACCTGTGAATAACCTGTTTGTATTAGGTAGTAATGCTCAAGAACCTGAAAAATAACTATTTGAAACAAACTCTTTCTATTTCTGCAATGTCATAATGCTGCCTTAAGCACTTTTCTTTCCACAGTTTTGGTACTTCTGGATATCACAAAGTCAGTAAGTTTTCTTGTTTCAAAATCCGGAGAAAGAAATGCCCTAAGGACTGTCAAAGTATGAATACAACATTCACAAACTCTCCATTTTTAATCATTTACTGAGTTAGATATTTCTGAAGTACTTTTAAGCATCTGTGTGACATTTGTTATATTTGATCAAGACACCTTTTTCCTATCAAACTGAAAGTTGAAGGATGTTGCCACCAGTGTGGTATCATATAAAAACATATAAAAAGATCTCATATAAAAACATATAAAAAGATCTCATATAAAAAGCAGACGTCAATAAAAGCCAAGTCTAATTATTAAATGTAGTAGCTCAGATGCCATTGAAATAAGCAGAAGTCTTCATCTACTATAGCAAAACACATTTCAGATGCTTCACTAAATGTTAGGTTTTTTTCCTTTTTCCTTTTTACCAGTCCCTGTATGGAGTGGCATAAACTCTTGCTTTTTCTGGGTGCTTGTGTGGCTTACGACATTCCAGCTGTGGAATTGCTTCTCAGTGAACCCTCCCTTGTTGTTTTTCTCTCCAAAGCCTTAAGAATAGTTCTTAAACAAAGATCTTAAAATAAAAGAGTCCTGGCAGATGATCTCACTATGTGCCCTGGAGTTTTCCATGGCATTTAGCGAACCACCAGTGATTAGTACATTTGTTGAAGGAGTAACTGGGAACTGCACTGAAATAATCCCTTTCTTCTGGCTTCGGGCGTCCCGATGAAACCTGCTCTCGGTGATGGAAGGGGTGTAAATATTCGGCTGGGGACCTGGCTGTGCCCATGCAGCCCCACTCAGGAAAGGGTTGTTTGCTGGCAGTGGCTCTGGGTACAGGGGGACATTTCTTACAGTTACTTCTTTTTTGACAGTGTTTTAACCTAAGCCCACACGCACCTGGAATACCACCTGTTACTGGATTACTTGCAGCTGTTTCTGTGTCCTGCATGGGGGGCAGGAGCTGGCAGATGCTGCCTTTGACAACAAGCAAGAAGCCCAGGTGAATGAGAAAAACAGGAGAAACTGCCTCAAACTGGGAACAAGCAAGCACCAGCTCCTGTCTTGCTAATAAAACAAACTGTTTTCCTCCAGATGATGAATGCTCACCCTGTTTTGCCCCTCCATTACGGGGCACAGAGGGAGTCTGGGGATTAAGGGAGGGTATTTCACGCACACAGGGGTTGCTGTGTGTCCGTGGCTGGCACACATCACCATGGAAAAACAGGGTCAGTGCTGCTGCTGTGCCTGAGACTCGGTGTGCATCTTCAAGGGCGTGGGCTGGGACAGAGAAAGGACTCAGCAGATGACAATGGGGCTCAGTGTTTGCCCTACGATGTCAGCAACACAGCAGGGTTTATTTCTTAATGAAGTGAGTCACTTGATTGGTATCAAGTATCTGTTGAGTGATGGGGTGGATCCAAATGTTAGAGGACTTTGTTTTAAATATACCATTCACCACTCTGGACTGGCTTGCACTGTGTAAACAACATCAGTGAGAGATGGAAATACATTAGGTTAATTCCATCTGGAGTTTTGAAGTCTCCTGCTTCCTCACAGAGCTGAGACTGATTTTCCAACAACACGAAATTCACCTCAAAGCCCTACATCCCATCACAAAAAAGCCTTCCCTTGGAAAGGGGAAAGCCAGAAGTACAGGGTAAGTAAAATCAGATAATCAGCACAGTTATCTGACTTCTGCACTCCAGCTTGCTCAGCTGAATTGGCTCACTGGTGCCCCAGAAAGGAAAACTGTGGGAAACAGCAGCCAAGAGGGAGTAAGAAAAGGAGTTCTCCCTCCACAATGCATTTGTGATGCCATTGGCTTTATCCTGTGCAGTTCCTATAGCTGGAATTAAATCTTTGGGTTTTAAGGGTCTTGGCATATGAATGTTTTGGTTTCAGGCCTTTTCATCCCATTTACTGTCACTGAAATCAGCTGCAGTATTGCCTGTGACTTTTAATGGCAGCAATGCTGAGCCCTTTAAGGCTTCGTTCCTGACTCTCTCCCTCTGAACAGCAGAGGAAACAACAGGAACCAACCTCAGTCAGGGGTGAGAAATACTTCATGTTGTCTTTTTCACCGTGCCAGAGAAGGGTAAAATATTGCTGAAACTGCTGGACTCCTCGATACACATCCAGAAATTGAATTTAAACATTGATTGATGCTCCTGGCAGAGAAAATCAGCTTGAAAAGTATGAATAGGATTCCCTTGGGTTCTGCTGAAGTGCTCAGCTGTGAGGTAGCATTTGTGTGTGAAGTGGAGGAAGGAGCCCTGCTACCTGTGACACACTGAAAGAGACCTTTCCCCACCACTGCACTGGTGCCTTTGAGTTCGTCTGCCAGCCACTTGGTTGGATGAAGAAACCCAGAGTGTAGTAATTAATTCCTCCTAATTTTCAATGGTGCTAATGGTAAACAAGGTCAGTGTTCAGTCTTGCACAGCACACGGTGCTATATTGGTTCTGGCTGCAGTTGCCAATAGATAGGAATCAATGAAGTGAGAGAGAAGAGCTCATATTTTTTTTAAGGGAGACATTTTATGTATTGTGCAGTTCTGACAGCAGAAGTGCTCTCAGTTGCTAATGCAAACCCTGTAAATGTAGGCTGAGGAGAAAGAGCCCAAAATGGGTCAGGAGCAGAGAAGAGCATTTATTCTGAGATCACAGCAAACTGAACACTGCCAGCAGTGAGTCCTGTTCTTCCACAAGCTGTTATTACACAAGTGCTTGTGTTTTCAGTCTTTCTTTGCTTATAAATAAAAGTATTTTAGTTTTATTTTTCCTAAAAAAAGGTATTGAATGTATTTGGGGAGTAGGAGAACTGAATCTTAAAGATTTTTATACAGTGTTCATGAAAGGATTTGAAAAGCTAAATCAAGAATTACTGATAGTTTAGCTTTTTCTTTGTCTTGTTTCAAATAAGAAGTTATGTTATTAATTGAAAGAATCCCAAGAAGTACCTGGATTGACCAGTGACAAAATACAACAGCAAAATAAATGGGAGAGGGAAGGTAGCTCTGCTCTTTTCTACCTCATGCTTGGTCAGTTTAATCTTGTTAGCCTTGTTTAAACATCTTTCTTTTTAAAATACGGGGAAAAGGACCCTTAGAAGTTTCTTTATTTGAAATGAGTATTCCTGTGGATGGATGGTTAAGACAGAAATTAGCAGGGAATTTTTAAAATGTATTTTCAGCCCCTGTTCAGTTCTTGCTCAAGGAACTGAAATGGAGGCTGTAGTGCTCCTCATGGTATCACTTAGGTGATCCTTCCTGCTCACACGGTCCTAAACTCCCTCTAAGCCCCTCTGGCAGCTGCAGGATCCTGCCTGGACTGGGCTCTTGCCCAGCATACCCACGTGCCACATCCCAGCCCATGATTCTGAGTAATACGAGTGACTCAGGAAACAAACACATGTGACACCTCACAAGCAGCTCTGTGAAGGCTTCCAGTTTCATACTGAACAGACAAATGACTCATCACCTTCTTCTGCTGATGGCTTCCTATGTAGAGAGTGGTTCAGTTAAGCAGCACTGGCCCTACATATTTCCAAACTCAAAATCCTGGTTTCGGGAAACTATTCCTTTTCCAAATACTCAACATATACATGACAGAAGAAAAGGTGTGATAGGGAAATAGAAAAGCAGAACTGCAAGCATCACCTGCTCAAGTCTGATTTGATAGTCCTTAATGAAGGTTTTTGGATGCAAGAAGAGAAGCTAGTTATCCTTTAAGCAGCATCCATGAATGAGAAGGATGCTGAGTGTGACAGCACAGGTCCTGCAGCGCCATGGATAAACAGCACGGGGTTAGTCCTCGGGCTGCCTTTTTCTTTTACTTAGGGCAATGAAAGGGCTCAGAGTGTCTTGTGATAAACTACTGCCTGGAGCCCATTTCCATCTGTAATTGTTAGCACAGCTGAGCATTGTCCCTGTGTTAAAGGAATCACCCGTTACTCCGGGCTCCCTGCATGACTCAGCTCCTGAGCGCTATTTCGGGTGGCAGAGGGGAGAAGCTGCCAGGCTGGCATCCCCTCCTGCTTTCTTTGTGGAAATAGGATGTGGCTTTGCACAACAGGCGTTCGTGCTCTGCGAACTGTCTGCAGGGATTACACGGAGCGCAGCCGTGACCGTGCGCTCTGATATTGTTGATGTATTGTAAATGATCCATTATTCACCCGCATGAGGAAAGCCAGAGGAATGGAAAACTAAAACGTGAAACTAGTGAGCACAAAAACCGAGCAAGTGATTCATGCTGTGTGGAAAACGGGCCTCACTGGGTGTAGGCCTGTAGTTCTGTAGAACTAAGCACAGCTACAGGGGCTAATAATTTATCTCATTTACAACATTTGTCTTTCTCTCGATCCTGAAAAATGCCTGGGCACAGCACATGCACCATCGGTGAGCCTTCACCATGTCTGCTTCCCCAGGTGCCTTTCAGCTCCCACAGATGGCAGAGGGAGGTGGGATTCTGTTCTCCTGTGAGCAGGGGGATACGGGGGCAGAGCAGATTTTTCTTAGCACGCAAACTCAATATAACAGCAATTAAACCAGATTTGATTTGGTTTGTATTCCCTCTCATCTGCGGTTATGTTGGGTTCAGAGGGTTTCTCGTTCACTCTCATCTGAGTCCTTCTCATTGGGGAGTTCAGTGAGAAACATGAACACCACCACCTTGCTTCCTGCAGAGCTGCAGGAGGAGCTGGAAGGGCTGGGCACATTGCAGAAGGGTGCTAAGCTTTTCCACCACGACCCTCTCATAGACAGCTTTCTGCTCCCCTTGCTTCCATCATTTTCAGCTCCAAGACTAATTCTGAAAACACATCCATAATGCTGTGGCCTAGGACTATTCTTTCCCTGCATGAGAATATTTTTATAGTCCATTTTGCCAAGGAATCACAACACAAAAGCTGCAGATTGGCTTTTCTGATTATTCTCTCACTCCTTGCTGAAAAGTTTCTCTCAGTGTTCTGCGGAACAGGGAAATTTCAACAGGGAAAAGCAAATGAAACACAGTCTATATTCAGATATAAAATTCTCACTCAAAGAGAAATGGATTTTTTTTTTCTCTTGGGAAAAGAATTAATTCCATCTCCTGGATTTTGAACTTTATTCCTTTCTTACAGATCCTTTGGTGAGAAATGAAGGACCCATTAACCATCTCCAAACTGATCATGCACCACAGAAAACCAGAAGCCCTTGGAGGCGATGGGAAGTCCCCAAGCAACAAACTGAAACTTTAAAACTGGTAAAGGAATGAAGGACTGAAACATCCCGAATGCCCAATTAGTCAGTTTTATTATCACATTGTGTGTGGTCTCTGTGAAAATCTGGCCACATCTCACAAATTCTGAGACCATCAAAAAGATGTTGCTCGTGCATACCACATAATAAAGCTATTAGAAACCCAAGAGGAGTTTTCTAGTGTGAGTCATGATACTCAGGAAGAGATGAGGCAGAGCAGCCAATTCACTTTTAAACAGCAGTGTGAGCCGAGTGCAAAATCAGCAAATCCAGACGACCTGGATAGCGCACACCGTGTTTTATTTACAGCCTCAGAAATGCCTAAATCCCCACCAAGCTGCAAATCTAACTCCCTGCACTGATTTGGAGGCAGGGCAGAAGGGAGAGTGCAGATGCAAGCAACAGTTTCAAAGATTTATCCATAGTTTGTAGCACCCACCTAACTCTCCAGTAAGCTTGGAGAGAGGAGGACCAAGGGTTGTGAGACAAAGGAGTGAGAGCATGGATGAATCAGTTCTCAGCAACTGCAAGAGGAGAAGCAGTGAGACCTTAAGAGATATCTTGAGAAAGAGATTAGTTTCAGGTACAGCATTAATCTTTCCTTTTCTTAGTTTACACTTTTTTAATCTCAAGGAGCTTTTGACTTTTTAGAAGGGAACAAGTTATAACAGAGCAGCACTGCAGAACACCCTTGGGGTGCCTACGAACCAGAACAGGTTTGGGAATCTGCAGCTCAAGGCCCACAGTCGTCATCCAGGGAGCTGCAAAAAGGAAAGTCACCCTGCCAGATGTTACCTAGAGCCTTCCAGCAAGGCCACCCATTAACACTGAGAAACAGTTTATGGAGAACAAACTGACCAGGAACTGGGCAGAGCAGAACAGTGCCAGGGCCAAGATGCAGAGAACATTGGGTATGCGCTTCAGATAGAGCCAACACGAGACAGACAGGGGCCTGAAGTAGCCCTTCCTTCCCACTTATGGCAGTATTTTCTTAGTTCAGTGGCCCTGCTTGTTTGCCCTTTAAAACTTCACTGTTTCTGGACAGAACATGTCCTTACCAGGAACACCCATCCCTTGGGGCAGGAGAGGATGGCAGAACATCAGCCTCTGCTTGGGATCAATCCTGCAGATGGTAGAGCTGGAGAGAGGAGACAGCAGGCAGGAACTATGACAGGCTGGAGGGATTAAGCTCAGGGACAGGTTGGACCCAGCCAAGGTTCAGCCAAGGAGAGCACATCTTCACCTGGACTAAACAAGAAGTGTGGTGGAAACTCCAGAGCTCTCGGAGGCAGATGCCAGCAACACAGGAGAAGCTGGAATTTAATGCATGGAACAAGGAGGAAGGGAGTGTTAGAGAGATGGGTCTAGTGGGAAATCCTCTCAGGAGCATAGCTAGGATTTGCCCCTCATGCATTCTCTGCCCACCACAACTGCATTTCACAAATCCTCCGGCACACAAGTCTGTAAGGAAGAGCCTAGAGGAAGATTTTGTGCATCTCTTAATAGTAGATGGAGTAATTGGGTGGTAAGATTTTTTGCCAAGGTGTATCCAGTGATGGCCAAACACCACAATTCCCATTTTAGAGCCTAAATGTTCAAAGAAAAAGTTAGGACCGACTGACCAATACACAGAGACCCATAGCTGGTGATTTCAATGCTATTTTTATTTCCCTGGAAAGCCTGGAAATCTCTGACTGCTGAGCAAGTAATTTTCACTCATGAAAGATTTAAGCTTTTTTAAAGGTGGCACTTTGCCAGCAGAAAGAAAGGTGGTGAACATCAAAAATGCTGCTTTTAATTTTGGCTCTACCTGCTGACCCTGACCTGGTGGCAGATGGAACTCACTGAATGTTTCATAACACATAAATACTTTGTCCCTCTGCACAGGATGGACTCAGGACTTCCCACAGCATGACACTCTGAAAGGCCACCCTTTCTCCTGTACCTGCTGGCATCTCACAAGGCAACTAAAAGCTGATTTCAAAGCCACTGCTCCTGCCTGGGGGTCCCATAGCCCTTTGCATCCTTTTGTTTTTTGTTTCAAAAAACGCCATTGTCTGCTCATTCTGAAAACAGGGCTATCCCTCAGGTTTAGGCACACCTATAAGTTTGTCCATCTCATCAGTGACCACAAGCAATGAAGGACAAGCACTGTTGCTAGAAATAAGGGTGTAGTTACAGGCTTTTGCACCAAGTCTCACCTTCCCCCTAACCTCTAGGCTGAGAAATCTGTGCATGCTCCAAGACTGGAGAGGTGTCAGCCAGACTGAGTGTACTGAAAGCCAGTATGGGTAGATGCCTGATTTAGGACCTTTCCATGATCCTTTGAAGTATCCATACAAGACAGAACAGCAAGAATTACGAGAAAATTGACACCCTCAAGCAAAGACAGACTTTTATTCTGAAAAAACTACTTAAATGCAATCTGCTGCTGTGTAATATATATGCCAGAGGGACAAAATATGGTGTAAAGTAAGATCTCAGCAAGCTGAGATCCAGCTTACATATTTGGCCTGTTTAATCCAAGGATGAAAATAATTACGCAAAGTCAGTCTAAGCAATCCCAGAAGGATTCGAACATATGAAATACAGTCACTGCGAGAAGCGGAAGGAAGGGAGAGCTTCACCAGTTTCAGTTCCCCTTGGCTTTCCTATGCTTGTGTGTGAATTTGGCCCAGAAAACTGTCTGGCACTGGGGATGGTGATCATTCATCCTTTCTATTTGCACAAGAATGTGGGAAGGGCTTAGAAAAAGCTCCTCTTCTCCCATCTGGGGGTCTGGGTGGGTGCCAGTTATGTTCAGTGATGCATAACCATTTCAAGAAGCTCCTTGCCACTCTCTATTTTGCAGGCATTTGTAAAAAAAGCGAATGTACATGCCCCAGCAGCACTTTGGTTGCTCTGTCAGGATAGGGGGTATCCTACTTTTCTCTGCTTGTCATGACAGCAATACCAGGCAAAAAGGAAATAAAATCAGTTTATCACCTTAGCACACATCCAACAAGATTTTCAAACCCCAGCAGCTGGGGAAAAAAGAGAGAAGAAACTTACAACACAGGTAGAAAGTCTTGATGTGGTGTGTGCTCAGAGAAGCCAAAAACTACATCTTCTTGAGGGCACCAGGTGCCTCTTCTCCTGCACATCAGCAGCAAGGCAGAGGAGGCAAAGCAACAAGATGTGCTGCAAGAAGCAAGCTCCTACCTGGAAGCCGTGAGCAGGTTTCAGTCCCGGTGAAGCCGTGAGCAGGTTTCAGGCTGACAGCTGTCCCTGCTGTGTTGGATGAGGTGCTTTGGGTCATTCATGCGCCCAGGTCCCAGGGTGGGGCCAGCGGGGCGGCTTTGGCTCCAAACCCCGCCTCTCATCATGTGAGCCCTTCACGGTGAGGTCTTCCCAAAGGGTGCTCCTGTCTCCCATGTCTCTGGGAGCCCTCTTGAGGAGCCTCTCTGCGTGTTGAGTGGCAAATTGCAGCCAGCCTGCCTTGCCTTTGAGTGCTCGCCAAGGCTTTGTTTGTTTTCTCTTCTGTTTCAAACATCCTTTGTGCCTTTCTGGCTCAGCTAATTAGCTGCAATGCTCAGCTTCTCCAGTTTTTAAGTGCTGCCCAAATAATAGCTGGTCAAACCTAGAGAGACTTTAAAGCCTGGGCTGGAGGTGTGCTGAGTAAGGAAGGTGGTCTCTGCCTGTGGCTGGTTCATCCAGCTGATGCACAGAACATCAGGGAAGACACAGTGGCCTGGGGCCTGTATCACAGTAGGGTTTGTACCTTGTTTTCTGCAGTGCCCTGCAGCCAAAACTGGCACATCTTTGCTCCTGGTCCTGGCACAGATCACTGGGTTAAGGTAACAGAGAGAAAACCATCAACACCTGCAGTTGAAGGAGGGGTGGCTGGGACATAGAAAGGATGACACCACAAACTCATTGGTGCAAGGGAACATCTCCAAGGCATCCTCAGCAGCCATAAAGAGTGGGAAGCCTGAGAAAAAGGCACTGGGAATGGGAGGAACTGCTCTGAGACAGCTCAGAGGGAGAGGACGGGGAGAGAAAGGCCATGTATAGCCAAGAAAATCAGGAAGAAAAGCAGCCTTAGATATTTGGAGTTGTTCTATCAGATGGACCATCAAACTGTATTTTAAAGGTTTGTCTGAGCTTGACTATGCTTACAGCTCCATGATGTTACTTATCTTTACCTACCACAAGGCAGTTTGTCCAGGGGTTAAAACTGCAGTTTCCAGCCATGTGGCAGCCTGTTGTAATCCGCCTCTGTTACATAACCCAGCAAATATTTTGCTAAAGTTCAGTTTAATTGCAGGATTGATGGTGGTGAGAAGCATGTTCTCCCTAATGAATTCTTCCCCTTTGGAAATCAGGATAGAGACATGCAAATGGCAGTTTTTTTCTCTGCTTGCCTAATTCAGTGGCCAAGAAAAGGCACTGCGTTCCCCCTGACACCAGTCATGTTTTGCTTCTCAAGGAAAAGGTTAACATCTCTCCCTTCCCTACTTCTCCTGCTGTGGCACGTACCAGAGATCAGAGTGCAAGAGACGAACATGACACAAGTCAAGCAAAGAACTGGAAATAGGGTAGGGAGGAGGTGAGTTATCCTTAGTCCAAATTAGGTGGAGCCCAGCTATTCTTGTGTTGTTTTGCTAAAGTTGCTCCGGATTAAGAGAGGACACAAAGGGGAAGGGAGAGAGACAAAAAAAGTTTTGCTATTTAACTTTTTCCTGAGACTGTTTATAGGTTGCTTGACATAATTTCATGATCATTCATGGCAAAGCTTTCCTAGGCTGTTTTCTTCCTCCTCCCTTTAATGCCACTGTTGCCTTTCTGATGATGTGGGATCTCTGTGGCTCTTTCCAGATCTCACATTTTCTCCTGCTCCTCCTCATGTGCTTCTCTCTTCTCATCATATTTTTGGCCCTTCTGTGTAATACAGAGAACAGCTGTTGGAGGCTCAGAAATGCTGACTGTTGGGCCAGATCACCAATTGCTCTGTTCTTCACAACAGCTTCAGATCCAGCTCTTTCAGATCCATGCTGACCCACCTTTTTCATCTTTTTCTGTACCTTCTTTTAATCCTTTTTATTTTTCTAATCATAGCTGTAATCCCCATTTACTAAAGCTTTTTGTGGTCCAACTACCTTTTCCAGTTACACTAGTGTGAATCCAGAGTAAATCTGCTGGTGTAATTGGGATCATAAGATATGAGATGACTGTACCTTCCAGCAGCCAGAGCCAAAACCAATGTCACCATCGTCAGCATCTTTCTCGCCACTGTTTCCAATATCAAAGAGAGATTGTAGTCTGGGAACGGTGATACCAATCATCAGACTGGGAGTTAAGTTGCATAATTTGTCTACTTCAACCTTCTCCAGATGCTTTTCAGCCATTAATTAGGCAGAGGAACCCAACAAAGACAAGGGTTATCATTTTCAGGGTGAGGCACTGAGAAGGCAGCAATGTTCTCAAAGGCATATACAAAGAATCCCCCCTAGCTCTGTGGTGAAACCCCATGCTGATTTTATTGGCTCAAAATCAGCAATAGGAGTCAAAAAAAAGTCCCTGTCACTTGTCCGTTTCCTACCAGAATGTTGATCTCACTGGGAAAATGGGTGCCAAGTGCTGAGTCTTTCCCATGCCACAGTTGTGTCAAATTTGGGGTTGGTGTTTTGTTGAATAGGGTCAGAGGAAATATAAATGTCTGTGACAAGCCAGTCCATATGGCACTGGCTTCACTGTGGCTATCACATTTCCCCTTCCAGCCTATGGCAGCAGGCTTCCAGGTCTCTCAGGATTTGGGGATAGATTTCCCCCTTTCCTGCTACTGCTGAGTCCCAAAGGGATTTTTTGATGTTAGTCATCAGTCCAAGCTAAGCACAGCTTTGGTACAGCCAGACCTTGAAAACAAAGGTGTGGAGAACCCGATCTGTTCTGCATTCATCCACATTCACAGCACCTCTCCTGCAACACATCTGGTGCCACAGTAGCTTAAAGCATTCTGCTTCATGCTGTGTGTCATGAACTTTTAAAAAAAATAGAGGCCTGGAAAACTTCCTAGATTGTACAGTGCATCTGCCTTTTGTGCCCTAAGAAAAGGGTGAAGGTGGTAGGGCTGTTTCCTTTACTTTTCTTGGCCCATAGCTGTGCATCATGTTCTCACACTGGGCTAGTCTGCTGGTCCATCCCACCTATGTGTTTCATTAAAAAAAGTTTGTATTGAGGTGAGATGGAGAACCCTGTGGCAGAGAAGGACAGATGAAACAGTTTTGTTTCTCATCTCTTATGTATTCTCTGAACACAGCATTAAATGCAGGTAGAAGAGTGCACGTGTAATGCATCTGCGTAATTTACAATTAATTTGCTAGCATTAATTTACTAATATTTCTCCCACCATAATTCTAACAACTAGATAGATTATTTTTTTTTTGTACAGCCTGTTCTGACAGAGGAAACACACTGATAGAAATCTAATGGTAATATTGTACTAAAGGAAACTGGAAGCCCAGCCAGGGCTAATTACTCCAACCTCAGACCTGGCTGCTGTCCGCATGGTGAGGCTCTGTGCAGGCACATGGGCTGGCAGGGTTAGTAGGGGAACAAACTAATGCAGAAACAGGAATGAAAGGTTACATTTGTGCAACTCGTAGGGCCCTGAAGATACTTCAACACAAAATGTTACTCCAGCAAGTTTTGGTACGCAGACACTACTATTTAGTTGTAGTATCTACTACTAGTAATACAAAGGGTTAAGGCTAGAAAAATCTGGATCTTGTGGGTATTTGCAAACTCATCTGTCTCATGACTGAACACAGTTATGTAATTGTCCATGTTGCCATAAAGGCAGGGGTGTACCCTTGAGAGATAGTGATTCCTTGGGCATTTGAGAGTTTGGTGGCCTTAATTTCCTAGGGTGAACAGGCTCTAGCACGGGCTGGCCAGGTTGGAGGAAGCTCCCTCATGCAGAATACCAGCTCCATGTGCCTTTTCTTTCACAGCAACACTGGCTATAGGAGCTCTTTGTTATCCCCTCTCTGCACCTCCTGCGCTGCCACATCATCCCCAAAGGTGCTCTCTCAGTTAGACCAGGGAGAAGCTAACCCTCCTGCAACCTTGCTGCCAACCAAAACCCCATGGGGATATCCCACTGCTCAGTAATGGAGCCCCGAGCACCCCACACATCCAGGTTACTCATGGAGGCTGCGCTGGCAGGAGCTACAGGACAGACGTGCTGGGGGTGGGACTGTGGTTGGGACAAGGGTGCGCGGGGCTGTGCCATGGGAAACACGGAAACCAGGAAAACACGAGGTCCATCTGCACAGGACACTGGCACTGGGTGACCGTGTGTGCTGCAAGCTTGGATCCAGAAGTATTTTGCAGCCACTCCTCTGTACGGACAAGCCCCGCCTGGCTGTTTGTTTGAGTGTTTGTCTTGGCAGCGAGTCCCCACGTCGGACCAAGGGTGTCATTTATCTCCGGTGGTGGCAGCGCTCGCCAAAGCGAGGAGCAATAGCAGCAGCCCTGGAGGCCCTGGCTCGTGGGGGCTCTCCCTGGCCTTTGCTTCACATTCCTCCACCTCTCACACAGTAACAAGGGCCCTGGAAAAGAGGCTGCTGCAGCCAGAGTGCCTTGGACAGAAACAGATGGTGCACAAACTGCTGGGCGAAATACTTCAGTGCCCAGGGAGGAGCACACTACCAAAGCGTACTTGAGACGTCTGTTGATTCTCCTTCCTTGTTGAATTTTTGAAATGCAGCAGTAAAGAAAAATCAACATTTTTCAGCTGGTTTTGGTTTGCTGCTGGGCTATGTCCGTTTCTCACATGAATCAGAAGCTGTGGCAAACACAATGTGCTGTGCCTCTGACGGGTACATACAATCCCCATTTCTTGCAGCTTGATGGAGAACAGCAAACCCTTCATTGCACAGGGGATGGACAAAGAAAACCTTGTTGCCTGTGGAGCTCTGTCATGCCGATGTTTCTTTTCCACTTGTGCTCATAAGTCACCAAAGAGCCTGTGAGTACCCATTGGAAATAGAAGTGTGAAACTAATAACTAAAAATATAAACTCTGGAGGGAAGAAGATGAGTCAGGAGGGAGGGAAGACCGAGAGAAGCCAGAGGGATGCAGTTTACTGAGCCTGATTCATGATGCTGGCAGGGAGCTCTCTGCCAGAGCCAGATGAATCAGATTCCCTTTCAGTCTGTGCTGGCACCACAGTTAATTTTGGTGTCACCATGGATAGAACAAGAGTAGATATTGGGAAGCATTACTGGGCAGAGAGTGAGTGTCTGCTGAAACTGAAACAGCTTGTCATATTAACAATATACTCACTGAATGAAGTAAAAGGAGGGAAAATGAAATATGCTGGTGTGTCAGGTCAGAGCTTCTCCTGAGAGCCAGGGAGGGTGTCCTTCATCCAAGCTGGGAGTCTGGCTCCTGCAGGTTTTGTTTATCTCTGTCTCTTAATGGGGCTGGAATAGATGCTGTTGCAGCTCGTAGTCAAACATCTTGAGAAAATATTTCTAAGAAAAAATGCAACTGAAATGGCATTTTGGTTTAGATCCTCAAAATTTGTGGACCATATTCAGCAGCTTATATGGTGGAATGGACACACAGCCTTTGGCATGGCAGACAAGAACAGAGGAGAAGGGTTGTCACTGTGCTTGCAGTGTTTTTCTGGATGGCACAGCTTGCAATAGAACCCTGACCAGGGACTTCCACAGCTCCAGCTGATCTCAGGATCTCAGATGTGTTATTCTCACACAGTGCAAAGATCAACCTGGCACCTGAGGGGCAGAAATCTTGTGGTCCAAGTGTCCATTAAGCAAAGGACTAAGGTACGTGTTTTATTTTGACCCTTGCTCCAATCTGGTGGCAATTAGGAGGCCATACACACTTGCTCAAGTGTATTATTGAATGGGTTCTTCTAAAAATGGCCATTAGTTTCTGGGGATTTAGATCATGCCCCAAAACAAGGTAAAGAAAAGGTTTAGAAAACATTTGTGCTAGAAAGACCTCTATATTTTAGGATTTGGCCAATTGCCACAGTTTACTGATGGAGATGTTCTCTTCTCCTACTTACTTGTTCTGACTCAAAAATTATCTATGAAAAACATGTTCATCAACAACTGCAAAATGCTCCCAGCCTCCTCCAGATGTCAGACCCAAGTGCATGCCTGTGCTTGCCTGGCTAATAAAGAAAACTGGCAAATTTTTGTTTATCTGTTTCTCACCTGTGTCATCATGACAGTCAGCTAAAGCAGGAGCAGATGAATATAGCCAGCAGAGACAGGAGCTTACAGAACCAGCCTATTTTTAGCCAGCCTTCTTTCCATGCTGTGGAGGAAACAAGGCATTTAATATCCGCTGCTTGATGTGGGAACCATGGTGTGGTTTTCCCCACCCTTGCTCAGATGATCCTGCCTCATTACCACGCTGATATTCCTTTCTCAAACCCATCTCACATGCCTGGGCAGCCAGCCAGCCTACCTGTCTGAGAAAAACAGAGCTGCTTCTCCCCGCCACACCCTGAGCTCTGAGGATGATAACCTATTGTCGAGAAACATCAGCAATAACTGTTAGGAAAGCAGATGCCTGTCAATTTTCACATGCAACCATCTTTCCCTGCCACATCCCTTCCCAGCATGAATCTTGTTGTAGGTGCCATGGCCCTGATCCTGCTTGGCACGTCCCAGGCACGGGGATCTGGTTGGTGCCGTAGCATGACCCAGTACAGGAGATGCTCCTCTTACATGTGACCCACCAACAGCATCCGTTCATGCCAACAGAAAACTGGCACCATGGAAATAACAACCAATGTTCATGACATGGGAGAATTTCATTTCCTTAGCCAAAAAAAAAAACCAACCCAAACCTTTTGCTAATCAGCGAGGAAAGCCTGGCTCTGAGTGCTCTGTTAGCGTTCTGGCTGTATTTGTTTCTATTAGGGAGCACCTAGAAGTCCCAAGCATGTCTCTGATGTGGTAAACAGAAAGAGTAGTAAGAGCCACAAAACTAGTTTGTTTGCTAAACAAGTAAATCTGTGCAGGCAGACAAACATTAAGAAAATGCTACTACTAGAAAAGTCACATTTATAAAAGAAAATATTTTCGCCAGAACTATGTCGAATATATTTTGAATAAATCATATTTAAATACCGTCAGAATGTAGCCCTAAAATATTTGCTATAACCTTATAGTGATTCAATTAGTTCATCTAATGACCAGGTAACCAGCAGAGAGTCACACTGTATCTTTTGTTGGGTGGAGAGATATGAGTTATTCCTTGAGTTGTCTCCTTGATTCCAGCAAGTCAACTTAGGCAGTAACAGGACTCAGAGTCTAACAAGCAATTTCTGACTTTCCATTGTTATGGAAAATATAATCCTAAACTATTTATAAAAGAAAAGAGAAATAATCAGGCATTTAAAAAAAAAAAAAGGAGCTCCACTTTTAGACTATCAAAATTTTACAGACTCTGTTTTGTAGATTATAACTTCTACCAGAATAAATATGGAGGAAATTTATTGCAGAATGTAGATAAACATAGTTTTTTGTATATTTCAGGGAGAAGAAGATACTGTAGAAATTTCAGATTCTTGGCATTTTTGTAGACACAACTTTAAGACTACAAGTTGCTTGTCTTAAAACGGGTCAATCTCTGCATAAACTAAAGAGCAGATTTGTAATGTATTGATATTCTTCTGCCAGCTAAGCACTCTTTTGCATTACTCTTCAGACTCATTCCTCCAGTCATCACTGTTCTGCTTCAGCGATATTTTATATTAAAATGTGTATCTTTTCCCCTTAAAAAAAAAAAAATTAAATTGCTAGTTTCCTCCTGCTCTGCAGGGAAACTCGGAAAAATAATCCCTGCTTCCAGAGTGCCGTGTTGCCCAGCCAACAGACCGAATACAGAGCTCAGGACACGTTGAATTTGCAAACATGCACTGCACGGCACAGCTTTAGCCATCGTAAATGCCGGGTGGATTGGATCATGCAGGAATCCTGCTACTCTGAGAAATGAAGGGCAAGCTCGTGAATTAAGGCATGCAACCCGAAACAGGTCATTTAGACACAGCTTGAATTTAATTTGTTTACAAAGTCAAAGGCTTCTTTAAGCATAGCTTCGACATACACAGAAAAGTTTAGAGGAGGTAACGACAGCCTTTTCTTAACTCTATTTTTCCTTATCTGATTCATGCAGCATCAGAGAAAGCCACACCCCAGCAGCTGCAGGGTTTGCCTGGGAGGTTGAGTCGCAGCAAGCAGAGCACAGGAAAGCAGAAGCAGAATACAGAAAAGTATAGAAAATGTAAGCCCACCACTGGCTGGAGATCCTTGCCAGTTAGGAAGAACTAGATGAAAGCAGTCACACATCTTGGTAGATTATGGCGGTATAGCAATAACAAGACAGGAAAACTTTGTCTTTTCAGAGGATCCCGGTGCAGAATCAGTCCCAATCCAGAGGAGGAGACGGAGACTTTGTGATTCTGTGCTGCAGGAAAAGTGCAGCTAGACTGAAACTAAATGCTGACACACTCCTCAGCCTCTCAGTGAATATACATCCTTGGATGCCAACCAGATTATTCCTGGCTGCCCTGCATTGCATTATGCCTCACTGATCACTGCGTGCAGAGCTGGAGTCCAGGTCATTGCAGAGAGAGAAGAGGAGTGGTGAGGATGTTCCTTGCAGAGTCTGAACACACTTAGGGAGATTGATGAAGGCTGCCCGGGCTGCCCGGCTGCCCGATTGGCTGCTGCACTCCCCGAGCTCCAGCGGAGAGGCCACGCTGACACGAGAGCACAGCAGCCTCCTGGTGATGGAGAGAGCCAGGAGGAGTGGGGTTGGGAAGTGTTCTGCATGCCTTCCTGAGGAAACTCAGAGCAGCATGCAGGAAGGGTGAGCAGACCTTGGGATTTTCCCTTCCCTGTGAGCAAGGTCTGATGAAACTCCTCTCCCTAAAATCAGTAGAAGGGAATCCCACTCATCTGCTTAAAATTACATTCTTAAACCCTGGACATTCATCAGCAGAAGGGGTTTGGGACACATTTTGGAAATGAACTTGTATTCATGGCCAGCTACTTACTACCACCAAGAATGAAAAAGATGTAAGTTATACGTAGACTTTCTGTGTTGAACTTAGTATAATGCTCAGACATTTCATTAGTAATTTTTAAAATACAGGGAAATCATGCTGCCCATTCCACATGTAACCAGCCTGGGGCCAAAACCAGCTGCTGTGCAAGAATGTGCATTGTGTCTGATCCAGTGCCCACTGAGATCAACGGGACAAGTTTCCCTGATCCTAGTGGCAGCTGAGGAGAGGATGAGAGCAGCCAGTGTGAGCCAGGAGGCCAGTGCTGCTAAAGACAGGGCATGTGCCCATACCATCACCATGAGTATGGCAGTGGTACTGGTAAAGAGCACAGGGTGGGAAGGGACTTCAAGGCTTCGTGCTAGAGTTGGCCTCCTTGGCATTTATGGCAAGGAAGGCAACAAGTGTGGCTGTACTGCTTCTGGCATCCACCTTAGATCGTGCCTAGCCCTTAGTTCATCTTGAGGCGCATACCCCCATGACACCAGTTAGCCTGGCCCCACCAGCTCTGTGGGGATTTTGTGCCTCAAAGATCACAGGAGAGGTGACACCCACCAGAAGTCAGGTCTGTGGACTTCAGAGGCGGGGGTTCAACTCCCAAGGCTTTAGATGTCTGCAGAACAAAAGCTTCATGCTGTGTCCCATTGTAGTCCAAGGACTGTAGTCATGCAGTGTTGTTAATTGCATCTCTAAGCTTTATATTCTGCTAACTGTGCCTGATGGCATAAATACTTGAGCAGCAGAGCCAGTCCAAGGCCCCAGCTTGTCGTGGCTCAAACATGGAGAAAAGGATGGATCAGAAGATAGAGTGGTGACTCAGGGATTCTCTGTGCGCATAGGATGTGGTTTCTCTCTATTTGAAGAACCAGCTGATCAAGGGAGCAGTGTGGCATCCGACAAGTGAATTATTCTTAGCGCAGTAGAGGGATAAAAATTCATGTGTTCTTTCCTACTGTTGAAAGCTCTTTAAAGAGACACTTTTGAACACAGTAAAATATTTAGTGGAGATGACAACAGTTCAAGTAAAAATGCAGATGCAAGCACATGTGCATGCACACACGGGAGAAAGCTCAGCTGGAAGACCTCCCTATTTACTCATTTCAGCCATATGTTTGCACCTACAATGCCAAAATACTTCTTGTGGCAGATATTTTTGGTTAGCTTTATTTTTGCTTCTGATATCAGTAGTGAATTCCTGTAAAATGCAGAAAGTGTGCAGGGTAAGGAATGCACCAATATGTCACTATCCAGCACTGGAAGCAGCAGGGCAGGACCTGGAAGAGATCCATAACTGGGGACTAGATTTAAATGGGGTTTCAGAGCTTGAAGCATGACGTGCAGAAATTAGTCCAGCACTGTGCTGCAAGGCACCCCAGCTCTCTGCTTGGGCTGCTGCCTCGTGCTGAACACAAATATCCTCTGGAAAGACCCTGTTTCTGTTGCCCGAGAGATTGGATCTCTCCCACATGGGCCCAGAGGGAGCTGCTCTGTGGGACAAGTTCAGTCCATCTGGATTCCTGGGCCTGCTAAGCTGCTGGATCTCCAGAGAGGTTTTGTTATGTATCCTTAGAGCATAATTTATCTGCGGTAGCAGGCTTGGGTTTCTCCACCTGCAGTGGTTTAGGGGTGGTACCCACTTTTGTCATACCACACCAGTCCATGGAGCACTCTCCTGGCATGCAGGTGGTCTGGGTTCAGTTCTCAGCTTGCTTTTTGAGGGGGAGGGTTTGGATTCACATTTTCCTTATCTCAGAAGAACCAGAGACATAAATATGGAGCTTCATTGGATCTGGAAAACATCCTTTCTTGACACCATTAAGAAAGCTCTGTGTCTCTCGCTTGCTGAATGCACTCCATCAGAATTTTCACAAATGCAGATGAAGAGAAAGTGACAGCTGCTTTCTGAAGGAAATGGCCATAAATCAGCTCCTTGCCCATGGACCAGGTGTCACCACAGTCTCTGCTGAAATAAGTTCTGAGGTGCTGATAGAAGGGACCAAAGATTTAGAACTGCACAACAACACAGACCTGCTGGCCACCCTCTGCAGGGCCACAGCTCAGCTTGTCCTCCCTAGGCTCTTCCCAGCCTTCCTGCTGCTCTCTGCAAGCATTTTCAACCTGTGAATAGGGCTAATGCTACAGTTTTCTGATCAAGCCCTTTCTCTGTAAAATCCAAGCGTCTTGTCCTCTGAAAATGTCCTCTCTCCATTGCTCATTATGTTCAGGCAGGTGGAGAGGCCCTCAGGGCTGGCAGCTGAGTCTGATGGCCTCAGGGCAAGTGTGTCATGGAAATATCCACAGATGACAGAAGAACAGGGAAAAGCAATTGCAAAGTGCTAACACTCCCTCGGGGGCTGCGAACAAAAATAAGATAAAAAGACAATACCAGACCTTTCTCGTGACATTTCATACCCCAGAAAAGTTGTGGTGGGGGAGGAGCAGCCCCTGCTGCCAGTGGGTTGTGGTTTGGGAACACTGCCTGTCCAGGAGCCTTTTTCCATGCGCAGCTCTGTGGCCCTTCACTGCTTGCCATGTCCCCTGGACCAGGCCGAGCTGGACCAGGCCACCAGCTGAGCAGTGTCCCAGAGCAAGCCAGTCACTGGCTGTCAGAGTTTGGTGGTGTGGTATTTCTGGGCCCTTTGTTTCCCACTGAGTCTACAAAGACCCAAAAGTGAGGTGTTGGGAGAGTACGCTTGCATGACTAAGGAAAAGAGTAACTGAAGTGTATTTAGTTTTTAAAGAGGGACACATACAGTGCAAGTTAATTCTCAAGGATTTTTAATAGTGTCTGGAAAAAGCAATGCACCTCTGAAGGGAGATTCCTCTAGAGGTGCGTGTTGCACACACACACACCTCTCTGTTACTGCTCAAGGAGCCTGGTGGATGGATTCAGTCCAGTTTCTCCATTTCCTTGTGTACACAAAGGTACCTGATGCCCATCCAGCCATCTTAGGGCCCTTAGACATCTGCATGGGGCAGATCTGACACAGGACCCAGGATAAACCTGTTCCTTTGCAGAGAGGCCAGCAGAGGCAAGGCAGCATATCCTGGTCGTCTCAGAGAGCACCACTTGCCTACGTTTGGGCAGCTGAACCTGGCCAGGGAGGCTGCACTTTGCCATTGTTAAAGCTGAGTCAACACATCTGTTCTGGATCTTGACAATTCGAATAATGGGTAGATTGAAATTGTTCGGAGATGCATATTTGTTTTTCTACATTCATTCCTATTTGTTTCATTTGAATTACTCTTTCCCTTGCAGTTCAACTCATCCAAACAGTGCCTCACAAGTGAAGATGGCTCCTCAAATGAGCTTGTATTTCTGTCCTGTGTGTGCTTCCTGGATAGCAACACCTCATCGGGTTTCTTGTTGGAAACTTCCTCCTCTGGATGTGTGACCCAGTTCATTTCACAGGTAAGACTCCTCCAGTAGGATTTATGGCTCTGGCCTGGCACACCTTGTTCCTTCTGTGTTGTTGGAGGAGGGCAGCCTGTGCAGGAGCACAATGGCAGGGTGGGATCAGGGCACAGACCTGATCTCCTCCCCTAGCTGGTCAGTTTTCACAATAACACCATAGTCTTGCCAAAAATATAAATACTACCAGAAAGTAGGGACCAGAGATATACTTCCTGGAGGTACCACAGAATCATCGAATAGTTTGGGATGGAAGGGATCTTTAAAGGCCATATAGTGCAACCCCCTGCGGTAAGCAGGGACATCGTCACCAGATCAGGTTGTTCAAAGCCCCACCCAACCTGACCTTGAACACTTCCAGGGGTGGGGCATCTGCCACCTCTCTGAGCAACCTGTATTTCACCAGTGCAAAAAACCGTTCTTTATATCTAATATTATAGTTTAAAACCTTTCTCCTTGTCCCACCACTCCATGCCCTCATAAAAAGTCCCTCTCCAGCTCTCTTGGAGCCCCTTTAGGCACTGAAAGGTGCTATAAGGCCTTCCTGGAGCCTTCTCCTCTCCATCTGAGCAACCCCTGCTCTCTCAGCCTGTGTTTGTAGGACAGGTGCTCCAGCCCTCTGATCATCTTCGTGTCCTCCTCTGGACCTGCGCCAGCAGATCCATGTTATATCCTGAGCAATTCCTCCAAACATCAGCTGGGTCAGCACTCACCATGTGTCCCTCCACACACCAGTGTGTTCAGATGACTTTGCCGTAGGTCAGTGTGTAGGGGAGGAAGAATTCCAGCTGTCCTTTTGCTCTGCAGTTTTCATACCACTGAAAGGTTAATGAGTCCGACTGCCTCTCTGATCCTCAAATACTTGGGCAAAACATGGGGAACACAGCTCGTGCCTTTGAAACTCAGAGCTGGAGGAAGGCTGCTCAGGCACAGGCATCTGTTCTCAGTGGGGCCGGCTGTGTGAGTCTTGCAGTGTCTTCTCCAGCCCCCCAGCTGCTCTGCAACAGCACATTGCTGAAGTGGGAGCAGCTTCTTCATTCCCATGGGGATGAGTGTCACTGTCACTCTGCACTGTAAGGCTGCACAGCTATTTCCCAGCCTCGATTCCTATGTGCATTTGCACTCCAGCATCCAAATTAATATCTTTGCTCTTTTGAAGGCCCAGATTCCTCTCTCTCCATTCCCTTCTTTCATGCTCTCAGTGTCCTTCTATCCTTTACCATTGACCCTCAGTGGCTGGTTACTGGTCAGATAGTGCTGCCACTGCATGGGCAGTTATGGAAAATGGGTGGCAGGAGATTTTTCCACTGAGGTCTGTTGGGATCAGAGGGGAGCTGCATTGCCCTGGGAAACATGTTCACATTGCCATGTTTAAGAGATGACCCAGCTAGTCCCTCCTCAGCCTTCCCTCTCCCCTTCAATGGCCTCCTGAAGTGTGCCCATTCTTGTTTGCTACATGTCTTCTGCTTGGATTTATACTCTGGCCAGTTCAGCTATTTGAGGTCTGCAAAATCCTGCAGCATCTCCCAAATTACCAATTTTCACATTAGTTTTATGTGGCTCTGTGCTTTTTTCCTAGAGTGTTTTACTTAACTTTGTAGATGATTGGAGGTTTTAGTCTACGTGACATGGACCAGTTCCAGTGACTTTTCCCACCTCACTTTTGTGATCTGGTATCTGCTGGGTTACACAATCTCCTCCGACGGTAACATTCAGCTCATCACTCCCCCAAGGTAAAAATCTGCTTAGGGAGCTGCTCTCATCTCAGAGGCATAAACCTTTTCTGGCACAAATGCAATGGGAAAGTCGGACAACAAAGTTCCCTGGAGCCAAGTGGGTGTCATGCATTCCTGCCATGTCTTGCTCTTTTAAGCAGTACAGCAAGAACAGAACGGAGAACTTAGGAGCAAGTTTAGAGGTTGTCTGAAACTGTTCCTACAGGCAAGCAGAGCTAATAATTGTACATGGAAAAATTAGATAAAAAATATTAAAATATTTTGCCTGAAATAAATAAATAAAAAACCTTCTCAACTTCAGCCTTCCAGCCCCATCCCTCCCTTTTAAATATGTCTGTGATTTGCTTCGCTGTTGGAGCTGTGCACATGGAGTATCCAAAACGAATATGCAAGGCACCCACAGTTTCTGCCTTCAGTGTGCAGAGTCCAGATGCATGAAAAATGGACCTTTCTAACAAAATTTGGGACAGCTTTTGACACTGGTATTTTCCTTCTAGCCTGAGATCTTTTCCTTTAGTCACTTGGACCACACCGTTTTGCTGGAATGAGTGAAGACTCCAGAATATGGTTCCTGACTGTAAAGGATCTCGTCATGGTGATTTGTTCTCTTTTTTTAATGTGTGTGTATTTGGTGCATGCATGTGGGCATGTATTGGTACACCCATGGAGCAGAGAAGGAAGAAAATATGCAGTGCCCAGTGAATTTCTGTAGGGTCATGTTTTGATGTCCTGACTCAGCTGTTCTTTTGGCCAGGCTCTACTGACCAGCTGTTCAAAGCTATTTAGACACTGGATGTCTCAGTATAGTTCAGCATCTGTCTCAGGCTGACTGAGGACTGGGCAAGACCTGTAGAGACCGATCCCTCCATGATTATTCTTTGTAAAGACATTGGCTTTTGCTCCTGGTATAACAGGACCCTCTGTGCCTAAATATCTTTTTTATCTGGAGAATTTCTACTATTGCTCTTTGTGCCTTTTTGAAGAGTCCCCTCTCTGCTCTCTGATTTTAGCCTCCTCCTGATAAGTCTTTAGGCAGAGATCAAGGCTTGGGCAGAAGGGATTTCTCTGCTTTGAACAGTGAGAAAAACTTAGGCCAGGTTTAGTCTCCTGCACTCTCGTCATACTATAGTAATGCTAATGTGCAGCAGAGATATTCCTAGTAAAATACACTCATTTCAGGCTTCCTTTTTGAGACAATCAGGTGTAATATCTCAGTGTTTTATCCAAAAAGACTCTTAGTTTGGGTTCTATTAAAATAACTTTGAAAGTTTCATTAAAATGTATCTGAAAATTTCTGAGTGAAATATATCAACCTCAACTATATAAAACCTTTCATTTTTCTAAGAATCTATCTGCATACACCGACTTGTCCAGTTATGAGGATAGTTCATTTATCTCTTTCTGTTTCAGCCATTTGAGTCCCAGAAAATCAATTACAGAAATTTCTTCCCTTTTACAAGGACACATTTTTCAATTTTATTTTCCTTAGGCTATGAAGAGGTATTGGTTACCTAAAATCTGCTACTTTTCCATAGCTCTGTTTCCCAATCTCCTCCTCCCAGACGAAGAGAAAGTATCAGTACAGAAAGACCTCTTCTTCCACACTGGTCCGATCAGTGCTCTTCCATTAACCAGTCAAAAGGTAAGGATCTTTTAGCTACCTGGGTGACGTGCATTGCCCAGATAGAAAGGATTTTAGAGGCTGCAGAGCTGAGTGTTTCAGGACTTTACCTCTTACGTTTCTCTATCCAGTTCTGATTGGAGTCCTGTGCAGATTCTAGGAGAACTCGACAAGTGGGATTCACCAAGGCCAACAAGGAGCAATCCCCTAAGTTAGCCTGAAGAAAATGGCAAGGAGAGTAGCAGGGACCTGCAAAGAGATATAGAAACTTAGCTCTGAGCTGCAGAAATACCTACTCTCACTTGGAATTTGTAACCATAGAGTCCTGGAGATCATGTCCAAGCCACCCTTTTTGTCACAAAACACAGCTGGGGAGAGGCCCACCTGCCTTTGCATGGAATAACTCAATGTTTGCAGGACACTTGTGGAAGGTGAGAAGCTGAAGAGCAATTCCCTTCATTTCCTAGAGAAGGCTGCCTGAAGGTGACCTCTTGCTGTGCAAGAGCCTTGTGAGTGTTGGCTACACCATGGAGTAGGAGACAGGCACTGTGCCCTGCATGGAAACATCCCTCAACCCAGCAGCAAAAGCGTTTGAACTGGGCTCTGGCATGTCTGGGAAAATGCTTTGGCTGGTGGGCATTTCTTCTTTCTATGTCACCAGAGGCCATGTTATGGAGCTTGCTGCCTTGGAGGATGCCTGATGTGAAATTTTCATGACTCATCCCTGCAAAATAATTTCCCACATGAAAAAGGCCTTTTAACTCCAGGGTTTCACGTGTTGTCCCAGTGCTGAAATCTGCCCAGACCATCTTTGCTGTAGGTCTTCTCTACCTGCTGCAGACTTATGTGTCACCTGTGCAGTGCCTCCCACTCCATTAGCCTGTGTTGTGTCAGCTCTCCCGTTCTCTCAGCTTCCTCCATGCCAGGTTCATGCCCCTGGTTCCTCAATGCTGGTTTTGTGAAAAAGAAAATTCTTTTACAGAGATGAGTTCATAACAAGTGGATCACCATCCTTCTGCATCCATCTCCCTTCTTTATCAATGGGATTCCCAAAGGGACCACCACTCAGAAGTGACAATGCATCAAGGTCCTTTCTAGTGTTAGCTGACTTGCACAGCTCACCCAGTGACACCCAGTGCCTGGCATGGGGTTAGGGGCTGCTTGTGACTTCCACACTTTGCCTTTGCCTCTGGAAGGGGTGTCTCATGGTGCTCCAAATGATGCTGTCTCACAAACAAAAACATTTGCTCGGTTCCTTTATCATTTCCTGAGTGGGCGCGTTCATCTCCGTCCTACTTGTGGCTGTCATCCAGCGCCTGGATCTGTGCAGGAAATCTGCCTTGAACAACACGTGAGGGCTGCCAAGACATGCATTGCTGGTCCCCACAGGCACCAGCAGACAGCATTATAATTACTTATCCTCGAGAGATCAAGTGGTACACGGTGTTCTTCTCCGAAGACCGGAGCACTTGCATATTGCACGGCAGCTCTGCTTGGGGACAGAGGAGGGACGGTGCCTGGGGCCACTGTTACACCAGGACAGAGAAGGCCACAGGATCATTTTGGTGTTGCAACCTCCATCACATCCGACTGAGCTGTTTGCTGTGAGCTCACCAGGCTCTATCACAGTGGGGAGAGCTGTGACTCACACGGGATCAGGTATTTGAGCATGGCAAAGGTTCAGCTTTCCTGGAGACCAGGGACTGAGGCAAGCGCTGTGGCTGCTCTCTGTGAGCAAGGGGCTTTACCCTTCTGCTTGCTTGTGCTGCAGACCAGCCTCAGGTCCGTCAAGGGTTGCAGGGAGAGTGTTTTTCTTCCTGCTTACAAGAGGCCAAAGCCTGAAGCCCTGGAGGTTTCATACAGACCTCATTCTACTCTTCCTGGCAGCAAGAGCTGTGCCCCTCCAAGCCCAGGCATGCTCTCTCCCACCAGGAAGGGGTCTGGCTGTGGCCATGGGATTTTTGCCTCTTTTTGCTCACAGAGAAAGGCAGGGAGAGTAAGCTCTGAGGAGGGAGAGAAAAAGTGATCCTGTTGCCTGCTGGGGTTTCAACCTGGTCCTCAATAAGGAAGGAGCCTTTCAGCAGGGCTGCTGCTATTTATTTTATATGTGTGGTACCTCTGTGAAGGGAAAGCATGAGAGTGACTCAGCTGCTGCCACAGGGATTTACAGTTTCAGCCCGGCACAGGGGTGGGACAGCCATGCCACCAGAACACAGGGGCACACCACCAGCTGCAGCCACTGCTCTTCACCTGCCATAAAAGTTTGGGACTAGTTCCCACTCTGATGTTAACAGGGGCCATGGTTTGCACAGCAGCATCTCTGGAAACAAGCCAGCTGTGAAGGCTTACAGGGAGGGCTGTACTCCCTGGATAGCCTCACACTTCCAGGCAGGCTGCGCTGTTTTCCAGAAAATAGGGACAAAAATCAAATGCGTAATGCTCTTGAACTGATCTCCCTAGGAAAATACTCTGCGTGTGAACAAAAATGTGATCCCAAACAGAAAATGGTCACATAACCGAAATATGTGTATGGCTGGAGGAGAGATAAAAGTTGGTGGGAGGGAGGGTAACTGCAGTACCATCAGAGATAACCCCCTGCTGCTCTGTGGGAAGTGAGGGTGGCTCAGCACAGCGCTGAGCCTTACAGAGACTGTGAGCATTCAGCCAGAGACTCTGTGCTTGCCCTCTCCAGCAGCCAGTGAGGGTCTGCTGGCCACCTGCCCTCTGGCCTTCTCCTGATGTCCAGCTGCAGTGGCCCATTAAGTCCACTGGCTTCTTCACACCGTCCGTGGCTGACATTGCCTCAGGAGTGTCACCACCCAGCACAGGGTATTACCTGAACACCTGCCCCTCAAGTGTCCTTTTCAGGATTGCACGGAGACACCTACACCCAGGGATCCACCACCCAGGACCTGTTCCTGAGGGCAGGTGCAGACACACCACCTTTCACAGACCTCACCAGAGCTGAATCTTTTCTATCTTAGTTAATCCATTCCTCCTTTTTAGTGATTACACAGAGTCTGGAGCTTTGGTACAAGCATTGGGGGAGCCAGATTTGCTGAGTGATGGGATTCAAACCCATGCTTACTCACCAAGGTAGTCCAGTGGGAGTTGTGGGAATTCCGATCACATTTCCTGAAAATGGGTCTGCTGTGCAGCAAGAAGCTCAGACTCTGATCAGATAGAGAGGCACTGCTGCAAATATGACTGTGATTTAGTGGTCGAGGTAAGTAGGTGGCTGCCAAACTTTGTTGTCCATTTTGCATTAAATATTTAGCACATAAAAAAAAGGAAATTGTTTCCTGGAGCAGAGTGGCCCTTCTTCTAGGTGAGTGGCTTGACTGCTAAACCATCAAAGTCCTCATTTTTCCCTTGCTGCATTGTGCTGAGGTTTCTTTCCTTTCTACAATCTGAAGCAAACAGAGTGACCTGTCAGAGGTAACTTGCAAAATATTTCACTGGGGAATACCAGAATACCATTATCTAAACACCGCTTTTTGGTGAGCTTATGGGATTTTTGTCCTGACTTCAGCTTGCAGGTTTTTGAGTTCTTTCATGATGCAAGACTACCCTAAGCCTAATGGAGTGAAATGTTCTTTCTTCTAAACTGCTGCACCCCTCTGAAAAATAAAGATGTTAATATGGCTGTTTTCCACTCTGCTTGTGTCTGTGGTTTTGGTGTGAACTCTGAGCTGCCAAAGGTACAAAGAGATCCCACAGCTTGATGGGAGAGGTGGGTACCTCCAGCTGCAGCACAGGGCAGCATTTAACAGCAACTCTAATTATCCAAAGGGGTTGCTGAGAGAGGCTGCTGTGGCTTCCCTACTGCATTAAGCCCTTAAATGAAGGCTGTTTTCTTTAGGAAGTCTACAGGTTGCCTAGCATTTATCAGTGGGCAAGTGCCAGCACATGGGTGTGAAGATGAGGAGACAGAGGGTGCAGGGCTGGGGCAAGAAGGCGCAGAAGAGGAGGAATCACGGGGATGAAGCTGTGGCTCAGGGAGGGAAGTGTACAGCCAACAGGCGGGGTCAGGGATGGGCTGTTAGAGGGAACAGTGTGTTGGAACATAAAATAATTTGGCTTTTCTGTTTTAAAGAAAAATAGCATCCTCTGTGTCAGTCCGTGCTGGGATGCCCTGTCCGACCTCGCTCTGAACCTGGGTGTGTGACCAGACATTATCTGGTGGGGGCCTTGTAGAGGTCTGTTGTAAATACTGTTTAAAGGAGATATTCCTGCCAGAGGAGGAGGAGGAGTTGTGCCAGGAGCAGAAGTGAGGGACAGAGCCCCAGTGACGGTGACAACGGGATAAGGGCAGGACGGTAGCTGCCCAGCTCCCACACCTCAGGGCCACCCGTGCAGCACAAATGCACCTTCCCTGTGCGCACCCCAGAGCTCTGCTCTATCTGTAATTCGTTTTGCATGATTAGCTTGACATGATGTAACCCCTGTCCTTGTGACTCAGCACACCAAATATAAGCATCAAATGACTACAGAGTCATCTGATTTACAGGAGTCTCACTTATAACAGCTCATTACCGAGCCAGCAAAGTATCCATGAGCCAGCCAGCGGAGAGCAGATTGGAGAGCTTATGAAAGCAGGGAAGGCTTTCCTAGTCAGGCCTGCAAAACCATCTTCTTACAGCTGATAAGCAAATTCATCCTGCCTTACCATTTAGGTTTTCCTTTCTCACTTCACTTTGGCTCAGGAAGCCAAGTTTCACCAACCAAAGCCACCTCAGGAACGGTCTAATGAGGCTATTTAAAACCAAGTTGAAATGAAATCTGGCTGAGAGCTGGGTGATGGAAGTAAAGTTTTCCACCAGCACAGGGTGAGACCAAAGGAAACTCTCAGACCTGCAGCTCTGTTGATGGCAGAACTTGCATGCAGTGTCTCTGCATCTCTGCTAGTGTGTCCTTTCATGAGTCAGTCAGTGGTCAGAAACTCCAGTTGGCTGTGAAGTATTTGTTCACTCACAGGCTCTCTGCACTTATTTTATTACTTAAAGAGAGCCAGATCACCGAAAGTTTTCTTAAATCTCTCTACTGTACTTTACAGTTTGCTCCTAAAAAGCTACATTGGGTCAGTGACTTGGGTGGTCAGGCTACGATGTTTTCTGAATTCCTGCAGCTAAAACTACTTCCATGGAATATCCCAGGCACTAAACATGCTATCTGACTGTGAAGCACCTGTTTGACATCACCTGTCTTTAAGCTAAGTTAGGAAAGGAAATGGAGACATTCAAAAGTGCAATGCCACTGGCATTGCCTAATCTGATCCCTGCTGTCATGTATATTTTTCTTTCTGGGCTGGTCCAGGTCTGCCTGTGCCCTGAAAACAAGAACTTGGAGGGATGGGACTCCAGCTGCTCTCAGAGAACTTGTACTTATGGATAGAGAAGACACATACCCACAGCCCTTCTCCACGTGGTACAATGCAAGCACCTTTCTAACAGGGTATTTTCCTGACCTCCAGGATATAGGATACTTGGGATAAGGGGTTTCCAGGAGCTGAGCTGGGCACTCAAGTCTCCCCACAGCTAGATGGATGTAGCTCCAATCCATTGCAGCCACAGAAGAAATAAAAGGTTTTTATTCCAGATCTCTGGGCTGTGCCCAGCCCCACTTAGAGGGGCCATATTCCCTACCTGTACATCTCCTCAACAGCAGATTGTCATGATGTAGAAAACACATGGAAGAGATTCAGTTTTTAAGGAAAATGCAGAATGTTTGGGTGAATGCTTATCCACGGGTATTTTTCATTCTCTCTCACTCTTTTTATGCAAAGCTGTCATGGGAGACATCTGACAGAACCTCTTGGGCTTTGCCCATGTATGACCATTGTTTGTATTTAAAAGAATAATCTCAGAAATGTTTTGCCTAGTTCACACGATTTATTGCTTCAGGATAAGATTTTCGGGAAATCTGTGAGATCTTCTAGGATCAAAGCAGCCTAGAGAAGGCAAGGTGCCCTTATCATTACGTCTTCAGTCGCCTTACTTTCCCCATAGGGAGAAGTAATTGTGCATGCAGTTTGTGTCTGGAGGCACTATATTCTACAGAAATGCTACTTATTACTGCACTGCTTTTCATCTGCAGAGGGGAAAAGTGATGTGAAAATGCCTGGAGGAGCAGGAATGTGGTAATATGGATCTCATTTTACCATGCCTAAAAGAACCTCATGCAGACAAGGAGTTGATAAAAGAGAGTCAACGCTGAATAAAAAGTCCCAATTAGAGCCTTATCAAAAGCAGCACTTCTGTGGTGAGGTGGGGTAGCTCTCCCTGCTTTTACAGAAACCTGTGCTAGTGCGTGCTTGCTTGGCTTTTTTTAAAACCTGTCTATACCTCTCCCATCTTGAAGCCATGGCTTTCTTTCCAGGTACCTGCATGCCACTTCCAGCACCTGGATGGCCAAAAGCTCTGGTGTGGCGCTGGGTAACTGGGCAGGGGCGCTGCAAGGTCATTGCTCCGAGGCAGGGCACTGGAACTCCCCAGTCCCAAGATACAGAGTGTCTTGCCATCAAGTGATGGTGACTCAAATTGGTTTGCCATCACCTTAAATGCAAACATCCAGTTAGCCCTGAACCTGATAGAAAGCTGATGGTGCTCAGCAGCTCAGCCCTGGCTTGTGGCAGTCTGGGGACAGAAGTCTCATTTTCAGGCTGTGTTTGGAAAGCAGCATGTGGATGGAGGGAAGGCTTGTAGCTGCTGCTGTGGGGCCCAAGGTTTTGGGGAGGGCTGGAAGACTCCAGTGTTGAGGGCTGTCTGCTCCCCATGGGCTGGGGCACAGCCCTGGTTTGCACCAACCATCACACCCCTTGTGCAGGAGGAGGTGTTTAACACCATCCACAGCTGAGCAAGGGGCTCATGGTGGGATGCTCAGCCTGGGATCTGGCAGCAGTCCTTTCATCCCAGCTGCCACCGGCACTGTGTGTCGGCTGCTTTTCTCATTCCTCACACCACTGAAACCTGCGGGGCAATTCCTCAGGCAGGGATATGAAGTTGCAGGTTCACTTTCACCCTTTCTGCCCTGGAGTCTGTCCTTGCAGTGCACTGCGGTGGGCTCCAGATTTATTTGCTTTGCTTCTTCCATCCCATTGCATTTGAGGGGGTAAAGCATAAACAGCTTTTGCAAAACCATGCTCTGTGCAACTATCCCCTCAGATCAGCTGAATCTTTCCCCCCCCACACCTCCTTGCTCTCAGCACAGAGCCTTATCAGCAGAGGCCGACTGATAAACCAGGGCAGTGCCACTGGGGGCTGTGTTACGTGCATCTTGGCCACACACACAGAAACACACGTGAGTGCACACAGACACACATTCCTGCCAAGCAGGAGGCAGCAGTGAAGCTTCCAGTGGTCTGGAGGGGACCTGGAGAGCTCTCAGAGAAGAACTGAGCTTCTAAGAACCCCTTTGCATTCAGCCTCTTCCTCCAGGTAACAGTTTATTTCCAACATGTGATTTTCCCCTCAGCACATTCATGCCACCTGCTCCGACAATTATTTCTGATTTCACTCAGTATGAATTTCTGCTGGGCCATTTATAACTAACCTGTCAGAAGGTGCCATAGATCCTGCTGTCAGAGTGAACACATACCTGATTTATTTGCTATGCCTCTGTTAGGAAATGACTAGTTTATATTTAGGGGGAAAAAAGTTATATTTTTTCTTCATCCTCTCAAATTTTATCACAGAACCATCAAAAATAAGGGCTGAAAGGGATTTCTGAAAGTCATCCAGCCCTGGCACAGAGCCAGGACAAACTGAACATCTAAACTCCTTTAGACTCTACTTGGCCCCAGTGTAAAGGCACAGCCACACAACCACAGCAGAGTAACCACTGCTCTGTAGTGGAAATTTGCAGGGATTTCCTCACCTTGTATTTCAGGAGCTCCAGGGCAGACCTCCCTTTGTACCAGCAAAGTTTTCATTTTACTGTGTGTCTGAAGTAAACATGCCTCCCTCAAATATGCTCCTGAAGGGGAGGTTTCTCTGGAAATATTTGTTGTCATGAGGTAAGACAATAGCAGCATCCACATCTGCACGTGTAGAGTCCTGGTGGTCACAGGGGTGTGGGAGCAGAGGCACAGCAGTGTTTGGTGCTGTTGGGAGTTGATGGATGAGCAGACGTGGCAGGAGGGAGATCTCACTGGAGGGAAGGGTGCTCCTATCCCTTCATCTCCATCAGCCCAGCAGGACCACTCTCTTCTCGGTGACAGACACACTGCCACACGGTTACAGCACCACTGAGATGTCCTCAGCATCCAGCAAACACGCTGTGAGCAGCTGGGGAGTGGCTCCCATGTGAGGGCCTGTATGGAGAGATTGGTGCCCATGGTACCACTGCCTCCATGCCAAAACACAAATCTCCTTCTTCCCACAGGAGGATGAAGATGTTTAAAACAGTCACGGTGCTCCTGATAAGGAGCGCATCTTCTTTACAGTCACCAGGTTTCCAAGCAGATGTATTTTGAAGTTTCTACAACAGCTGGGTGGGAAGCTGTGAGTTGCCAGAGTTACTGCTGTGTGAATTCCTTTTTCAGATGTTTGTTTGTTTTGCCAGTGTCGTCAATGTGTCCTTGCTATGGGTGTAGCTTTAGTGCCAATAAAAACCTCCCGAAATTTCATCAAGGGCATCTGATCCTATATTAGGTTGCAGGAATAATGAGTGTTTTTCAACTGGTACTTGAACTTAAAACCTAATCCTGATTTATATCCTCCTTTTCAAGCCCTGTGTCTTTCCTCCTTCCTTGGGAGTGGTGGCATGGCTGTGCTGTGGCATCAGTCAGTGGCTCAGGATGTCAGGGGAGCACGTCTAGATGACGCGTGTGTTGGTGATCCCAGGAATCTTTCCCTGGAGTTTGTCCAGGGCAGAGATTCACTCTTTTCCAAAGTAATGCCCTGCAAAAAGTAGAGTCGTGGGGAAGGTTATGACATGTGGACAGGGGGCAAAGTTAAGGGGGGGACAGTTTCAGTCTGCTGACTCTTCCTGTAGTTCATGGAAACGAACAGTTTAGCCTCAAGTGTGAGGTGTTTCTGCTTTCAGTCTCTTCTGCAGTTTCAGGATCAAGAACATTTTTTATCTGCAATTTAATATCTACACAGAGTGCTTGGATCACACCAATGCACTGCTGAGGGAGGAGGCTTTGCAATCTGAAGCACATTTAGCAAAGTACATAAATGTGGGGAGGGGAGGAAAATCCCTGAAGGCATCGCTTGTACAACTACGCAACATAAAAATTTACGCCACTTCAATAAAGTATACACAAATAGTTTACAGTCTGTCTTCAACCCTAGCTGCTCTACTGTGATTTCTAAATAGAATATGATTAATGTTAAAAATAATCCAATATATGAATTCTGTCTTTTGGATTGTTTTTAGCAGGTCAAAGGCCATCATTGCAGTAATTGAATAATCCCACAGCCCTTTGCTCCAGACATTCACTATGGAAACTAAGCAGTGAGGACTGGCTATTCTATTTTCCAGTCATCCAGACAGCATTTTAATGGGAAAGAAAAATCTGATGCAGTTAAAAGCCCCTCTAAAAGCAGATTATGGGGAAAAAATAGATGCTCAGATGAGATGTAGGCTGGTGATTCACTTCAAAATACTGTAATTGTTAAAGACACTGATAATCACTCTGGCAGGAATGCAAAGACATATAAATGCTTTTTTTCACCCTGTGTTCTCTAGATTGAGAGATGAAGGGGAGGGCTGTTTTCTTTCCATGAGACCAGTGAAAAGCACATAATTCTAAAGTAGAAATCAGGGTTTGTTCTGAGAGTGTTTTAAGACTCTCAGATGAAAAATACTCTGCTGTTAGAAAAGTTGCATGTCATATTTAGACAACAGTGTTTAATAATTATAGGATAGAATCATCTAATAACTCCAGCTGAGATTGTGACATAGTGTGCCAAGTATTATATACACACCATACAGTGAGGTGTAAACACAGCCAGGGACACCTCAAATCTAAGTAGACTTGTAACTGAACACTGTTTATTTCCTCTGTTTTTACATCCTTGCAAATCCATTGACCGCAGTTGAGATGCTCTTGACTTACATCAGCTTTGGAGGGAGACAAATCATAGGCAAATTTTGTTATTTTTTATGAGAAAGGACGAGGGAAAAGGTAACTTATTTGTCTGAAGTCACAGGAGGAATCTATGGAAATGGTGGCATTGACTCTGGATAGTGTTCTGGATGCATAAGACTGTTTTCCTCCTATAAGAAACGTCCTAAGCTCGTTTCAAGATGAGTGAGAGTTAGCCAGAAACACCCAGGCATTGTTTGGTGGCGAGTCTCCAACACTTCTCCTCCATCCCCCTGGAGTTTTTACTTGTGTCCTGGTGGGTTCACATTCCCTGTGGTCCTTTCACAACCACCACAAAAGACTCTCTAGCTCTTGAGAGATCCAAGAAAAGCAAGTGCAAACCTAAATGCAGACATGAGGCACAGTCCAAACCTTGGACCACACAGGGCTGCCAGTGTGGCACTCACCAGGCTGGTTACTGAGCCAGCCAGGCTTGGCTGCTAAAAACATTATGGGATTTGGTTGCAGAATTTAACCTTTAGAAGCCGAGCAACTGCTCCCCAGACCCTCTGAAAGGCTAAGCAGTCAGCATTTAAGATCTCAGATTTGAAGCATTGCAGATTCATTTTTTAATGCATCTTCAATAACCTAAAAAAAGCTAAAGGTCTGCTAAAGGTGCAGCTGCATTACCGGGAGAGAACCATTTAAGATCTGGCACAGGGAAAAGCACACGTTTAAAAGACAAGCCTATCAGTCTTTAATGAGGTTATATGGGGACTGAGTGGCCATCTCATCATTGAGTAATCCTTAATGCAACGTGCTCTGAATCTATAATTAAAGCAGCTTCCACCTTTATCTTGCATGCTAAATCTTGATTTCTCCCAGTTCTTGCAAAACCCCTCTCTGTCTTAAAGGTACACCTGGCATGTCCATGAGCCTTGAAAGGACTCATCTTGAGTAGCCTAGTGGCACTGTGAAGGGCTAACGTGGAGCTGAGAATGCGAAACTCACATCCAAAGTGATGTTTCCTACTGAATGATATGCAGCAAAATAAACCAGGTTTCAACAGAATGAAGCACCTCTATCAGTTGTTGTTACCCACTGTCTCTTGCTGCAGTATGGCTCCTGCCTGCTCACATTCTTTATCTGTGGAGAAAATCTTCTCTGCTTCTTCCTCAAAAATTCCTTTCTCAACCCAGAGGCCCTTCAGATCTCCCAGGAGGCTCCTCGCCTTCTCCTCCATCGAAGTCTTTCCCACCTGAACCATTGCAAAACTCTCCAACAGCACCTGTTGCTGGAAAAAAAAGCAACTCAAGGCAAAAATAATTACCTATATTTCTAGAAATTATGGTTTGGAAGCATTCACTCAGGTTTGATAGCTGCCAAGATACCCTCTGGGATAAGAGAAAGAAGGAACCTATAGGTCCTAAAGGGCAAATTTTCACAGAGCAAAGTTGCCAGACCAAGCCCTCTGCCTCTTTCTTGGGCAACTGTGAAATTGTTCTAAAAGCACAGTGAAGAACATGGTCAGATAATTGCCCTGTGGTCCAGGCACTGACCAACAATTTGGCATTTTCTTTCAGTACCTTTCAGTACCCCAGGCTCCCACTGTGATCTTCAGCAAGTTGCTTAGACTAAACTTCCTCTCTCATACACAGGTTCCTAATTCCCACCGAGTTAGGTCGGTATCTGCCAAGGACCCTGCAGTAGCCCAGCTCAGCCTCAAGGCCCAGCCTGTGCAGTCCTGCCTTTCTCCCGACGACTTTCTTGCTCATTTAGGTCCATTGGGACTGGGTGGCAGACACTGTTCTCTGCAGCATCCACCAAAGGAGATTTCCAGCTTCAGTCTGGGGCTCTAACACACCCCGAACAACAACACAGTAGAAATAAACTACAGGTGGTGGCAAAGCTTTCATATCTACACAAGAAGTGCAGGGAGCACTTTATCTCCTTGCAGCAGATAACCTAAATCAGCCCTAGTTTTCCCCAATGATACTGCGCTGGAAGTGTGTGCCAGGCACAGTTTCCACAGAACAGTAATTTATTTAATCATGTAGAGCAGAGCAATGTGGATCGCTGTCTCAGCACAAAGAGACCAACATGTCAAGAGCTTCTCCTGAAGGAACAGCAAGGTTCAGGCTTTAACTCTGGGAACTGTGTTGTCTTCATTGAGAGTTTGGAACTGGTGTGATTTCACAGCAGCTCTGGTACGCAAAATGAGAGGCATTTATAGGCAGGTGAGCTGAGGGCATCTTTCTAAACATGCCAAGTGTTTTCCAAATAACTCCTGAGAGCTGCAGCCAAGTCCAGCTGAGCTCTCTCTGCCTGCTCTTGGAGAAGGCTTTTTGTGCACTGTTCCTGCCGCCCAGGTCCTTTAGGTGACATCCAACAGGCGGGAAGGGCTCAACCCTGGGGTCTGGGTGGTCCATGGTACAAACTACAAACTTTTCATTTCAGAGTGAGACCACAGCATGGTCATCTCCAGTGTTCACTGTGCCCAATTTCTGCACGAATCCCAGGCTTGCAAGCCAGAGGAGCATCGTGGTGTGGTCTAGGTTTAGAAAACCCACTGCTGAGGGGACATTTAGGTGGTGACTGCAAAAAATCACTGTTAGTACTGACTGTGGCCCTTCACAGGCTTGCTGGGGAGGGTCTGAAGGGAAGGTGCCCACTGGAGCATGGAATTTGGTGAATTTGCCAGAGCAACGAAAAAAAAAAGAGTTGGAGAGTTGAACATTTTAAGCAAAGGTTGCGTTTTGTTCCTCTAACAAATAAAGCCATCACAGCTCAATGCAAACAGAACCCACAACAGTATTTTTGCACCTCACTCTTACTGAAATTAATGGAAATTAGGCATTAAGCAGATAAATGCATTTCTGTCTCTAACCCATTAGGTTACGTATTTTGTAATACGTCCAGTGCCCTATTAAGAAGAAAAACTCATTCTATGTCACAGAGCCTCTGAAACAGAGGTGACTGATGTGTTGGTAAATTGGAAATGCAATTCACTCCATCTTCGGCTAGAGAACTGTGTCCTGAATTTGACATTGCTTCATTATATTAATGTTTTTCTTTTTCATTTTTGGAAATCATGTTCCCAGGGAATTTGAGTCACAAATATATCAACCTGTCTTACATGTCAGTTCAGCTTTTTCTTATTACATTGAACAACTGCTGGAAGTTAGAGTTTTAGGAAAGAGCTTTCAAATTAATGCAAAGCTTGAACTAGTCTGATACTGCAAACCAGTGAGAAGGAGTAAAGTTCGCTCTGACTGGCAGCCAACAGCCACTTAAATTAAGGAAGAATCAAACCTTTTGCCAGTTTCACAAAATGTCAACACATCTGTCAATTATTAATTAGGAATGCTGAGCTTAAGTAGAAAAAAACAGATAAAAATTGGACAAAGCTAGATCTGGATCTCAAGTTTAGGTGCAGATGACTGAATTCTGTTACTTCTACTTTTATGTGTTTGTCAAAACAATGTTGAAAAGCACCTCTGCTTAAATAACTTAAATGCTCAGTAAAGTACTAACAACCCTGGAATCCCTTGATACTTTTTCTTTAATTTAGGCTTTTCTTTGTTGCTTTGCTTACACTAAAACTCCAGCTTGAAATTAATGACACTTTTGCTCTATATTGAACAAAATTGCAATCTTCTGGCTTACTGGGAACTGTTGTGTATGTTGTCTCAAGTCATGAAAAAAAATTTAATACCAGTTTTAATTATAATTTAATTATTATGTATATGCAAATTTTATATATATATAAAAATTGATTTTAATTTCATTATAATAGCCATTACCAGCCCTGTAGGTAACATATACTATGAGTAGGCTTCAAAGCATTTCACAAAAGGAGTAAACATATAATTAGCACTGCTTTACAAATGGGGAAACTGAGTCAGGAGCTGGATTGGCCAGAAGAAGGCAAAAGGTTAGCACCAGGTACTGCACCTCAGTCCTCTGGGCCCAGCTCCATGCCCAAGCCCCAGGGCTGGTCAGATGCTCTGGTATCTTTCTGACAGCATGGGCTAAACTGGGTGTTTGGGAGCTGTAACTCCTTTTTCCAAACCCTGCTTCTTCCCTGCAAAATCCTCAACAATATCCACCTCCAAAAAGAAAAGACATTAGGCAATACATGCTAATTATTATTATGGCAGAACTTTCTGTCTCTGGCAATCAGTCACACGAGGCATTGCCATGGAAGCCTTGTACACTTTCAGTCACCTTTCTAGCTGTTAAAACAATACCTCTGAAGTGACTCTCCCTGGTGAGACCTCTTGAGGCTTCCCTTGCCCAAACCATGGTCCCACTTGTGAGCTGGGACATTACTGAGATCCTTCCTGGCCACTGTGCTGCAGCTGCTGCTCAGCCCTGCAGACAGACACAGCAAGAGCTCACCCTGTGTTTTGCCAGGTCATCATACCAAAGAGATAAGCAGATCTGGACTGCTGCAAGAAATGTGTGGGTGAGGAATTAATCCTTGCTTAATTTGCTGCTAATAACTCCCTAGGTGAAACACACTCCACAGCCAGCACTAGTCTGTACAGTTTCAGACCCTAAGAAAACAGAAATACCTGCCTGAACCACAGTGTGATCCAAAAGGTATAAAAAGGAGATGTGTTTATTAAGGAAAAGGAAGTATAAAAGAAGGGATTGTAATGAATAACTAAGAAAATATATATATATATAAATATATATAAAGAAATAAAAAAGAGGTAAAGAGCTTGACTGTGGCAGTATTTTCCAACCTAATTGGTTTTGTGATCCCTGACTTGAAGGTTGTTGTTGATGATTTCTGTCATCATAATACTCACAAAAAACCAGACTGAAATATTATTTTTTTCTCTTTAGTTTAAAAAAAAAAATCACATTTTTTCCTGTGTACTGGTGAGAAGACAGGGCATTCTCTGGAAGAAAGAAGAGAGAGACACAGTTCAAATAAATTAAAAAGGAATGGGAAAAGTATGGACTAAAGATATGTCTGAATGAGTCATACATGCACTGTCAGGAGAGATGAAGTTACAAAGAAAAGTTGGCATGTTTGTGAAATTTCCTGCCCAGATTGTGCCAGCAGAACTCACATATGGGCTTTTGAAACTGCAATAACCCTCGTGTGTCCATGCCAGAGGCTTTTGTCCGTGCAACAGTCTCTCTGCTGTTTTGAACAGCCCTCCTGGTCCCCGGCCAGAGGGGAGGGTGGCTGCAGACTCTCAGCAGGCAATGTGTGAAATGCGACCAGGGACTTCAAAGTAATTTTTGTTATTCTGGGAAGGTGAGAATTGAGGAAAAGGTTTCATGCCGTTTTGTTTAAAGACCTGCAACAAAGAAGAGTGCACTGTAGTGTAGGATCCCTGGACTGGAATCCTGGCTTGCTGGGTGACTTTGGACAAGACCCTCAACAGGCTCAGCTTCCCCTTCATGCAAAGGATACTGCCCTGGCATCTTTCATGGAGCACTCCCAGATCCACTGATGAAGAAGACATTTATGTTATTACCTTCCTTTAGCATTTCTAAGTATGGGCCATGGGTGGGTCATGTCCAGCAGACAGCAGGCTCTGGTCCACGTGTAGTATATTTAATTTATAAGTGTGGCAGCATGAATAGAATAGAATAGAATAGAATAGAATAGGAAATTATCACAACCACCTCATAGCCAAAGTGCCTGGAAGTGAGAGGATGAGTGAAGCACACTTTGCAGTCAAGACCCTGTGCAGAAAGCCTCCCTGCTTCTCCACTCACAGCCCCACTCTGACCAGGAACAGCTCTGCAGCTCCCTCAGCTTTTCCTGTGCTCCTGCCCACAGGCACCTGGGTTCCCATGAAAGAGGTCCAGAACTTCCCTCCTCCTGGACCTCTGTTGTTGCCTAATTGTGGTGAAAAGTTCTAAGAGGTTGGCTTGTCCTCTCACCTCATCCAACACCCAGGAATACTGGAATCATAGAACTGTTTATGTTGGAAAAACCATCTAGAAGGGAAGTAGAGCAGAAAAAGTATGGGAGAAGCACAGCACAAACCAGCAAGAGAGAAGAATGGCATGTGGGTCTGTATTGATGGATTAATGGAAGAGCCACCAGAACACCTTGGAGATGATGCTCCTGGTGGAAGGGCTGGTGTGGAAGATGGCACAAAGCAAGGTCAAGGTGAAGGACACAGGCAGCACACCTGGGCACACATGAGGCAGTGAAAGACTGAAGGGAAAATATGGCCTAGGCACAAGAGAAAAATCCAGAGGGAGAGTGAAGAAGCCTGACAGGATAAGAGCAGGAGTCTTCAGGGGTAATCAGAAGAGAAAATCTCCCTGGGATAATGCTAGCTTATTTAATAAGTCTGAACATTACATCACATCACTGCCGGCTTGCTTTCAGTGTAGCAATTACTGACAAAATCCTAAATTCATTTAACACAGAGAAATACACCAATAAGCAGCCTACAAAGACCTGTAGGATGCAGCCCTGGGGCAACTCTCACTTGCAGGCAGCCCTGGGTTGATGAGCTCTGGGGAGCCTTTGGTCCTCACCCCTGGGGCCAAGTGAACTGCTGGCCATGCTGTCCCAGTCCCATCATTGCTGCTGGGTGCTGCTTCCAGCCCAGGCTCACTGTTAACAGCAGTGATGACACCCTGTTTGCCAGAGGCTGGAGGACTGGCAAGGAAGTGTATCCAGACGGTGGGCTGTGCCCTAAGGAAAGGTCTGAGTCTCATGAGACTGAATGAGGGAAGCTACAGGCACCCCTGGAATGTTCCAGAAGGCTCAGAGGCCCATTGTGGACCCCTTGTTGCTTGGTGCTGGGAAAAAGGAAGGAGGAAAAAAGACAGAGAGAAACAAAATTAATACGAATGTTTTTGCCAGACTACAGCTACTACAACTTTCAGGGTCAGGACAGGTCAGAAACTCTTTCATCTTGCGCAGCCCTTTCTCAGCTCTCTGCCCTCCCTAAGATCATTCCACAAATCTCCTGAGGAAGACTCCACAGGTGTGAATACCTTAACTCCCTTGGCTTTGGGTGGAGATGGGGATATTGCTGATTTGAACCAGCTGAGGCTCTAGTGTCTCTGAGCCCAGAATAGTTTGACCTGAGAATAAAATGCCATCCCAAACATGAGTGCACCTCAGGAACAGCCTAACAGGTGAATGATGTCTTGAAAACTCAGATTTTCAGCAGTAGTTACATCATCTGCATTTGTTATTCTTCATCCATTTCTAAAGTCTAGGCTCCAGCATGTCTCTGTTCTACTGCTAGCTGATGGGAAGCCTGTGTATCTCAGTGAGATGTTATTCATTCCAAGTGAATGCACTTGTTAGCTTTTCTAATTACCCTCCTCATGTTCTCACATAAAAATGACTCAAAAAAGAATTGTATTTCCTGGAACAGTCATTGACAGCATGTTTACCATCTTTAATTGATCACCCATCACAGACTCCTTCTCTGCCATAACCACTCAGTATTTCAGGGCCAGGCCAAGAACTCGCATTAAGTAGAAAATATTTGCCCGGTGTGTCTCCAAGACAAGAGGAACCCTTTGAAAGGTTAAATGCTGGGGTATGCAGCACTCCAAATCTTGGCTGGAGGCTGAGATGCTGCAGGCAGGAGTGTGGGACACTGCAGCAGCCCTCAGCAGGCATGGGGACTGCCTGCTCAGCAAGGCTTTGGAACTGGAAGCTGGAGGAAATGGGAGCAATCCTAGTTAGAAGGTGATTATAACAACTTATGTTTCTCTTCCCACCCAGCACTCCTCCAGGAATTTTTTGAATTTCCAGTAAAACCATATTTCAACAAAAAAAGGGAATGGTTTTCTTTATTTATTTTCTTCCTCTCCAAGTTCCATTATTGCCAGATTGGGATGGAAAAGCAGAGAAGGAGGAACAGCTACACAAAATCTAAACAAGTGAAAAATGTGTTGAAACACCAGGAAATGTTCCATTCTGCATCAAAATGGAGTAAAGATTTTGATTGCAAATTGAGAATGCTGAGCAATAAAAAAAATTAAATAAAAAAAGTAAATAAACAACCGTAGGTCTTGTGCTATTTGAAAAGTAATCTCTTATTTCAAAAGCACTGATCACTGACAATACTTCAGGTTCTTACCATAATTTGCCATCCAGATTCCTATAACACCTAATGTTCCTGGGTGTGGGCTGAGCCAGACTCAAGGAGGTGGGATACGGAATATTAGGAAACACGAGACATTCCTTGCCCTGCATGGCTGGAACATTACCTGTGGCTCCAGCCCTGGTCTGGACATGACCCCTTGGTGGCAGTGGCTGAGCAGCAGGATGGCCTGGTCCAGGGTCCAGAGCCCCAGACACAAAGGGTGTGGGAACTGGGCCCCCATCCAGAGGCAAGGATGTGTGCCTGGAGGGGGTAATGCTGCCCTCAGCCATGCAGGGCACAGAGAGCTCGGGAATTGTGATGAATCAGACCAGAGCCAGCATGTGCTTGTTCACAGCACGGTATTTCATTAGAGTCATTTACTGTCAGTAAAACAGGTGGGTGAGCAGCTGGAGGTCCCAATCCATCCATTTCTGGGTAGGCTTGTAAGGTCCTTTGTGTCCACTGGCATGAATTACCCATGGCTGGCTGTGTGGGGGTGTTGTAAAAGCAAACCTTTGGATGTGGGGACCTCCACTGAGTTGCTTTTGAAGAGGAGATTCAGAGCATTGTGTGCAGTGAGATGTGAGGGAGCCAGGCAGGCTGGCAGGGCGGTACAGCACGGCACATACAGCACTGAGAGAGGAGCAGGGAGCCCCAGGACAGGCACTTCCTTCGCCGGGGCTGCACAGCCCAACTTCCCAGGAAGATGCTCCCAACAGGAACAGCACTGCTACAGCTCGGCTATACAGCTTCCAGTCCTGTAGCCTGCACACCCTGTGCTCGTTCTGGGTCCCTGCACAGTCCCTGTCACACAGGTGAGTTCACACTTTGTCACCAGCATCACACAGGTCTTGCAAAGCTGAGCTCCTCGGGTTTCAGCTCTTGAGTAATATACTGGGAGATGTGGGATAAATAGTTTGCACAGGAGTTTTGTGATTAAATTCATCAAAACTCAGGGTACTGCTCAAAGGAGGCCATGTAAGTCCCATCTATATTTTCTCAGTAGTGTTTAATTAGATTCAGGTCTTATCTAATCATGATATTGTGTTCAGAGAGAAGCTGGTTTAATGTAAGAAATTTCCCAGCAAGGACAAGCTCCAAGTGCTGATCCTGTGTACCCTGATGCTGAGGAGTGGTGTGTTCCAGTTGTACAAGCAATATGAACATTTTCACTGTGCATTTAGCAGATTGCACCTGAAATCCCTATGAATACATTGTAAAAGTGGAAGAGGATATCCTTTGATCCACGACTGAAGTTCCCTGCCATTTTCTTGCTTCTCTGGCTGCTAGTCAGTCCTTCACCTGGCAGTCAAATGACCCCTTTGCCAGAGATCCCAGGTGAGTCCCTCAACAATTTAAATCCCCCTTACACTACGAATCAAGCACACAGCTGTCTGATCCAGCTCCTACTGGGTTTAGCCTTGGTTTAGCCCATGGTTTATCCTGGAGCAGAGTCAGGTCAGTCAGGATCAAACTAGTCACCCCAGCACTGCCCCTTAATCATCACCCAACAAAGAGCTGAATGCCTGTCTCCCTCCCTCCCTCATCCACTCCGTGTCTCCTCACATCAATAGCTCCTGAGCAGCTGACTTTAGCATAATGCAGTGATCCAAACACAAGCAGACACAGCAGGGTTTACTGGAAGACGTCGTCTCTCACAATCCATTATTTATAGCAGTGCTTTGTGATTAAACCTGAAGCCATTAGAACGGCAAAAGCTCAGGCTGGAACTGTGTCAGCTTACTCAGATGCACACAGGCATGGCCATACCAGAAAAAGCATGTTTCCTTGTGCTGACTGTGGGATATATAGGGAAAGGGTAAGCAAGCAAACAAGATAGTCTGAGGCTGCAGGGATTGATTCTGATCTTGTGGGAAAGCACCACAATTTGTGTGGGTAGCGCTGGGGCTGTTTGTGGGGCTGGCTTCTCTGCACAGACCTGGCTGGAGGTGCAGCACCCTCCTTCTCCCTGGCCTGGATGCAGGTGCTCTCTGGGGAGGTGTACCAAATCCCTCTGGCACATCCACACTCTGGTGTCCTCCCCGAGGCCTCAGCCCCAGCAGTGAGGGCAACCCTGCAACCCTCCCTCCCTCTCTTGGCACAGTCAGTTATGTATGGATGTGTGCAAAATCCAAATGCTTAATCCTGCTGCTGCTGCATCTAAAGAGAGCTCCTCTGAGGAAACTGCCTGTGAAGCTGTCAGCCCTGGCTGGCAGCTGCAGCAAACACTCAGGCAGCAATACTGATAATATCCAGAGCACCCAGGATGCGCCTAAGTCCTGGCCAGTGCAATCCTGTGGTGGTTTGGGTATAGCTGCCTCCATGAGGGAGCATGAGGGGAGCCCATTCTCCCTTGGGGAGATGCTGCCCGAGTGTGACGACGAGGAAAAACATCTGTTCTGGTGGGCCTCTGCTTGGACACCACCCTGCCACACCTCCCTGCCACTGTCCACACTACACATGGGTCTGTGTACTTGTGAGGGCCAAAACCCTGTAGAGCTGCTCTTCAGCTGAACATCAGCCAGTTTGTCAAAGCTTTCTCCTCCTGGAGGGCTGCTCTTCCCATACCACCATGTAGTGGTGCACCAACACAACTGCACAGATCAGTGACTTTTCATAAGCAAAGAAAATACTCTCAGCCTGGTGGAAGCTTTCCCATCCCATTTAGCACAGGGTCTCAGCTCCCAGGTGGAGCAGGGCTCTCAGCCACCACTTGCCTTATTTAGGGGAGAGCAGTGGAGGTCCCAGAGAAAACTTAAAAATGAGCCTTTCCAAGCCTTCTCCATGCACGGCTACCCTCAATCCCAGTGAGTTGGAGGCATGGGATGCTTTATCCCACCCCACAGCAGAAGCTTCATCCAGCAGTGAGATGGAGATGTCAGGACCTCCCAGAGGATCTGAAAGGGGTGTGGGGGTGCAGGGGCAGGTGAGAGGAACTGCAGGTTTTCCCTCTCTCATGTCTCAGCCCTGGCAGGCAAGCAGGGTTGAGCATAAGCATACATGATACTATAGAGAAAATTAACTCTACCCCCACCAAACGAAGTTTGCCCTCCAGCATGGTGAATTAGGAGAGATAGACAAGCAGAATGAAAAGAAGGAATTAAAGGAAAGGCTCCTTTTCTTCTCTGAGAGAACAAGGGCTGGCAGCTGCAGAGCAGAGTTGTCTGACAGCTCCCTGCCACCCCCTTGGCTCCAGCAGGAGAGCTCGTCTGCATTGGCTGCCAGGGCTCCACACCAGACACAGCAGCAACAATCTCCAGAGTCCTTCAGAAATGTTTGCAACGATGCTCTCCAGAGCCATCTCCTGGTATCCCTTGCTTTGACCCTTTCTTCACCCAGGAGCTGATCCTGAACTGCTTCGTGTGCAGATGGGGGTTAAAGGTCAGAAACTTCCAAACTCAGAAAGAAGAAGAATTGCTTTCTCCACCAAAGAAGGTAGAGGGGGAAAAAATACCAACCAAACCCCCTGATGGCAGCAGTTTTCCAGGGCAGTGAATTAAAGGATCTCTCTGTGGCAGGCAGAACATCAATATGGCATCTTTCTCCATTGATAAAGAGTTAGAGTTGTAGGTCCATCACAGATATTTTCATAGCCATAGGTCAGTCTGTGACTCTTCACCATTACAGCCCACGTTGTCTGGAGCACAAGACCTGTTTGGGCATCACAGTTCCCTTCTACTCCTGTATCAAATGTTCCCCACACTGGAGAATGTTCCCCCCAAATGGAGAATCCCCACACTGGCATAGGAAAAGCCCAGTGCTGGCATAGCTGGTGAAACACATCACACTTTCTTTACAAAGCCACTCATGAAGCAGCTCACCTCTGCTGGTGTAAATTAGGAGTAGCAACACTGAGGTCCAGTGAGATAAACCCATGATGAGTAATGGATTTCCTTGGATTTCCTTATCTCACTGCTGTGACCTGGCTGCTGAAATGTAACCTCAATCCATCACTTAGGGAGAACAAATTCCTTCACCAAACTTCAGGCCTGGAGTCTGTCAGTCCCTGGCCATCAGGGTTAGGAGATTACACTGCCTGACCTCTGACACTATTTAAGAGCTCATCTACAGCTACCACAATTTATAACAATTTAATGTTTTCATATTTCACACATGTACTTTAATCTGCCTGGCTGAAATGTCAATCAGTGTGCAAAAACATAGTTTTGTTAAAATAGCTGCCCCATAGGGGCCATAGTGGGCAGACATTTTTCCTGCACATCTATCACATTCCTTTGGCATAACCTTCCTTTACATCTGTCCTATGGGGTCAGTCCTGTGCCTCATACTCATTTCAGATTGCGTTGTCAAACTGTTTTGAAAGAAGAGTGTCCCAGCTTATTGAGCATTCACAAGATGACAGTAAACATGGCAAGCATTTGCTTGTTCTAATAAAAAATCCTGGCCCTGTGTTGGACAATTAGCTAATTTTGTACAGCCCAAAACCATTTCAGGTATTGCTTGAGGATCATTCCATTGTTTTAGCAAACCCTTGAGCCAAAGGATGCTCCAGTTACCACCCAAAGGCATGTCTGGTTTCAGTAACATTTCCACACCTCAGACATCCAACATCTTATATTTGTGTGACTCAAAGACAAGCAGAGTCATGTTGGTGAGAACTGGGCACCAATATTCTCCTTTGGATGCTGTTGAGCTGTACTTCGGACTAACATGCCTGAGGATACATTGTTGTACAAAACAAAATCAAGGTGTTTGGTTTTTTTTAGCCAGGAGACACAGTTCTGTCCTCAGTGTTCAAATGATTCACCCTGCTGAGCTCAGTTTTGCTGTGGATAAACTACTGTAACAAAATGGATTGGGTACAAGAAGCGGTGCATTTAAAAGTAGATGAGGGGTGTCTTCCTGCAGGTTTCACCATCCTAAAATGATACACCTGCGGATTTTTTCATCTTTTCACAGGTACTTTTGCCTTTCGGTCATGAAGCGATTGATCCACTTCATAAGGATCATTATTAGCTCAGGCAGAAAATACTGGATTGCATTTGAGGACACTGGCCTTTCTGGATTCCTGGTATTGGGGCACGGAATAGCAATAAATGGGAAGAACATGAGGAATGAATAAACGGGGGGAAATAAAGAGGGTTTTACAGCCACAAAGAGAAGGTGGTTGAGGAACAACGGGGCATTATTTGTCATACATGAGAACTGAAGGGTGTCCAGTAAAAAGAGCAAGTAGCAGATTTATTTTAAGATAAGGGGAAGTACTTGTTCACACAATGCATAACTGAATCGTGACTCATTGCTGCAGGATGCTGTGGAGGACAAAAGCCTGCACAGCTTTTGACAAACTCAGGGAGAAGAAGTTCATTGAGAGCTATTGAACAAGATAATTCAGATGTTCTCTATAATTCACAGTCCCTAATGCACTGGTTGCAGGGATCTAGGCTGGAATGGCATAAGCAGGGAACAGGTAACTCAGTACATGCTGTATTTCCTACCTCTTCCCTCAGGAATCTGCTTCTTGTCTCTGTCAGAGAGAACTGTCAGAGGACTTTCTGACCTAGCAGGCATTTATATTTAGCAATACAAGCTTATTTGTGAAAGAAATTGTGATTGTATTGATGACTTGCCTATGGGGAAGATTGCTGTGAGGGGTCTGCCGTGGGTGTGAGATGTGTGTGTGACTCTTGTATGGAATAAAATCCACTGCTCATCTGCTTTGTTTCCAGGCTGTGACAGGCTGTAGGGAGCGCAATCACAAGTAGTAGTAGTGCTGGTTTTGTCACATATTCAGGGTTTTACTGTGAAGGGGAAAGGCAGAGAACTCAACCAATGGCCTGAGTCCAGCCAGTTTTGCTGCTTTATGTCCTTCTAAGAGGTGAATGAAGGGAGGAAAGGCTGTTTTGGCACTTAAATCAATGATTTATAATAGGCTACCTAAATACAGGCTGATGCTCAGTGTTGGAGAGCACTCACAGGACCCTCACAACCATTTCAGATACTTTGGTTTTCCTCCAGCATCTCTGCCTGCTGGCTGGGCCTCTAAAACACAGAGGGGTTCAAGTGATCAAATTAGTGAGGAGGTTCTTGTTCCCATCCACTGAGCAGCCTCTCAGGAAGATCACTGCAAATTTCATCTTTGTGCCTATTTAATCTACTTAATCAAATCTACAAGTTCTTGTAAGGCTTTTATATCTGAAGTTGTCTCTGCCTGCATGGGGAATGGGGGGATTTGCAACTGGGCTTGAGAAACAGCGAGAATTACAAAACTGCTGCTTTTATCTTCCTAAAGGAACTTCACCTAAGTGTATCCAAGTTCTCACTGCAAAGTATGAGTATGTAACACTAGGGAATGGTGGCCAGGTAAGTGCAGGGTTAATAATATTATAACCACCGAAGAGAACAAGCCTCTAATATTGTACCAACCCAAACATCCCTGCAGAGCAGACAGGCCTTCAGCTGTCAAAAATATTTTCTTCCTGAGTTTCACTTAGAGAGTGAGGTGGAGAGTCTGTAATGGCAAGGAAGGTGTGAGCAAGTTAAACTCGAGCCAAAGTTGAGAACCAAGGAAATACTCCAGTGAGGTGGCTCTTCCCTCACAGAAGTCTGTGCCATTGCAGTGATGATCTATAGTAAAACATGTTCTCCTCTCTTTTCCTTGGCTCATTGGATGGAGATTTCCTGATCCATCCAGCTCTAAAAGCACTGAAAATTCATGTTTTTGCCTGCGTTTTGCATTCTCCTGGCCTTATATGAAGAAAAAGAATGTGCCCATGTTTTATTGGGCTTGTGTCTTCTGTCAGTTCTCTAAAAATATTCTAGAAATTGGATCTGGCCATGTTTCCCTCTTAAACTCTGGAAAAGGTATTGGATCAGTCAGAGGAAAGAAGCTGTACAAATTAGCTATCAGCTGCTAAATACTTGGCAGCCTGGACAATGCCAGTATCAATCAAGTCACCAGTTCAGTGTTTTCCTCATTCTCCTGGATTAAAAAACTGAATTGTGCTGCTCATGTAAGAAACCACCAGAATTCATCCTCTCTGTGCTTGGGTTTCTCTTTAACCCAAGGAGTCCTCAGTAACATTTTGTTTCCAATTGCTGTGTTGTGGAATTATGGCTATCTCTCTGTGCTATCTGAGAAGGTGATTTGTTACTCACTGTTTTGGTGAGATGAAACAAATTGCAGGAAATTGAGCTTGGATGGATGGACGGATGGTGGATGGGAACCCTGGCTGACACTGGGTGGCACTGAGTCTGTGCTGAATCTCTCAGGTTTTAGTTAAGGGGCCTATTTGCTTCTTGTTCAATTTCCCTGCTTTAAACCATATGGAATTAACTGTCCTTGGACGAGGGAGGAATGAGGTGAGAAACTCCACCAGCTTTGTGCTTTTCTTGTCCTGCCAGAGCTCACTCCTGGAAGAGATCACAGGTCTTGCTTTCAGTGGTCCCATGCTCTAGGCATTATGAAGTGATGCACTGTCCTGACCCTTGTCTTCAAGTCCCCAAGACAAAAAAATTGTTAAAGATACACCCAGTATCAATAGAATATGTAGCAGTACTATATCTTCTTGGGCAATTACTACCTGAAAGAAGAATCCAAATCTGTTAGTCCTGAACTGAAGACTATGGCAGAAAATCTGGTCCTGGCAGAGCCAGACAGGGAGACTTAGCCTGTCCTGCCCATGCCCTGCTGCTCCCACTGTGTCTCTCATGCAGCTCCTGACAGCACAGCACCACAGCAAGGACCTGCCACTACCAGCCAGCTCAGAGCTGGAAGGCATCAGCAGGGAGAGGATGTGGGAGGACTGATTTCTTGGAAAGTATCATCCCTTTTAGCATTATGCCCTTCCCTACATAAGAAATACTCCTTAAAACAACAGTTCTACAACCTTCCTTTTTATGCTGTTTGTACCAGTGGCTCCACAGAAAGTCCCTAACAAAACATCCACACTCACAGCTCCCAGCAGCTTGGTTTGAGGAGATCTTGTTAAAAGTGAAAGCTCTAACTCAACAAACAAAAAGAGGTTTGAGCTAAAGACAAGCGACTCAAGCCATTTGGGAAGCACATTTGTGCCTTACCATCTTGCTGATCTGATGGATGAATTGCTTGAAAAGACAGGATGGGGAGGCACAAACTGCTCCTATCTGCCCCTTGCTGCCTCCAGAGTCTGCTCACTCCAACACAGTGAGCGCATAAACCCAACAGACAGCACCCTCATTGACTGGAATGTTGTACACTGGGCTGCAAAGCCTACAGAGATCCCTCTCCAGCCACCAGTTCCTTGCATCCAACTGTCCTGGGGCAGCTCTGCACTGTAAGATGTGCATGATGCATCATCCCGTGAAATCTTTAGGTTTGTTTCCTTAAGCTACACTAAGACCCCTTTAGACTAGACCTGTGTGGCTGTCCTTTTTTAATGGGAGAAAACTCCACTACATTTCTTATATTGCTTTTTTCTCCAGGTTCAAATGTTATTTGTCCTGTCCTGTAATGCAGAATTTCACCAATTTGAACTGACTTGATTGCTTATCCAATTGCATAATTGTTTCGACTACAGAAAACTAAACAAAGAGTTTCCAGAGATTTTTATTTTGCTATGTTTAAGTAGATTTGAAGTGCTAGAATTCAACTGAGCTTTAAAAAACTCAAAAACCCCTTATGCTTTGGAAGATGTTAACTTTGGCTCCTGTAATGGACTAGCCATAATACTAAACACATGCTGTCATAACTCAGGAAAACAGAGATACACAGACTTTTTTTCAGTGATTTTGGACATTGCCTCCATGTGTAACTTTATACATAAATAAGAATTCTTTCTCTCTCACTCCACCCATGCATTTTTAATATTCTCTCTGGAAAGGGTTTCCTTAAACACTTTAAGGAAGCCGCTTCTTCTTCAAAGACTTTTTCCTGCCTCCTTGCTTAAAAGAAGAACTTGGGTGGCCTCTTTTCTGATAAAGGGCGTCAGCTCTGTGAGCTTTGGGGTTTCAGCTCTATCCCTGAGCATCTGTCCTGGCTGATGCCTGCACACACAGTGAATGAAGCAGGTGCTCTAGGAAGACTCCAGGAGAAAATGTTATGCCAGCAATGTTCCCGTAGCAATAACTGCAATGAGCAGAAATTTAGAACTACTTTGGCAGCCACACTCATGAGCACTTTGGATCCAGAGACCGCTGCATTTTAAAAACTGCTGGTTTTGGAGGAGCATTTTGGAGCCTGGAGAGCTCTGACAATGCCCCAATAACCTCAGTGCAGTTGTTTCTCTCTCTAGTAGGGCATGATTTGGACAGTGGGTCACTGTCCAGCTGGACTTACCTATCTTTGATTTAAAAAGGCCTGAGAAAAGAGGGGGTTCAGCAGATAGGATGTGTGGGCATCTGGAGAACATGATGTACTGGGAGGGACTCGAGGAACTGGGCTTGTTCAGCCTTAAAAAGCAAAAGTTGAGGGTGATTTTCCTGCTCTCTTCAGCTACCTTGTGGCAGGGTATTGGAAGATGCAGTCAGACTTTTTGTGGAGGTGCAGAGCAATAGGATAAAACACAATGGACTAAAGTGGGAGAGTGAGAAGCTCACCTACTAAGTAAAATGACTAGAAGGACTGACAAGAACTGGGCAAGCCAGAGGATGGGAAATCTCCATCCTGGAAGACAGTAAAAACCTAGACAAGGTCCAGAGAAACCTGTGTAGTTGTCCCTGCTTTGAGGAAAGACCTGAACTAGGTGGCAGCTAGAGGTCCCTTCCAACTTCAATTTTTCAGTGTTTCTGTGATTTTTCATCTATTACTCCTTTTCATTTTCTCCTGTGTTTGTAGCTTTGTGTGCTGTGCCCAGTCATTTGCTCTGAAACATGCATGAGAAACAATTTTGTCTGGCCCAGATTTCAGGATCTAGTGAATGATGATTTTGGGATCCAGAGGTGGCCAATACCTCACCTTCACAAATATCTCACTTACACATCATGGTTTGCTTGTTTCATTGACATTCCAACCCCTATGAACTTCTGTTGTGATACAAGAGTGGTAAAAAAACAAATCTGTTACACAGGTCAGTAAGAGGAAAGGAGACAGTGTCACACACTAGTAGAAGATCCTGGAGCTGCTTCATTACTGCCAAATGTGAAGACAGGGATCTTGAGCCACCTCCCTTAACTTAGTGAAATCTGTGGTGTAATCCAGCAGAGTATCAAAAGCACCAAAATATAGACCCGGGAGGAGCCTTGTCTCACAGAAGTTAGAGCAAAGAAGGGAATAAAATGGACTGCCAATGTTGCATCCAGTCAAGCCAGGAATGCCAGGCCTTTTCTGAAAAGAAACCACACAAGGTCAACTCACTTTTTCTGCTGCCATTGGTAGGAAATAGGCAAATGTTCCCATTCCTTCTTCTACATAAACATTTCCAATAAAGTTAATACAAGGATATAGGAGCATGAATTATTCCTATGCTTGCCAAGTACTTTGATATCTTTAGAAAAAAAAAGTCTGTGAAGGTTTTAGCCATTATTAATTAACATGATTATTGATTTTTGCAAAATACTGCCTGCTTGGAACAGAGTAATGTCACCGTAAGTGGTACAATAGTGTAACATAAACCAGAGCATGGCGCGTGTTTCTCAGGCACATGTGAGACACAAACATACACAAACATACAGAGCAAGTGCTCTGTGATCCAGACATTTGTCCTTCCTACCCTGGCTTCAGGGCAACAAAGGCAATATTCAGGAAACTCAGCTGGTTCCAGTGGGCATTTAACATCTCAATAACCAACAGAGGAACTGATGGGCCAAAGAGATGAGTCAACAGTAGTGTGTTTGCTCAATCAGTGCCTAACAGCTCCTCCACGTGCTCAAACTGTGCTTTATGAATAAATTGTGTAATTTCCTACTAAGTTTGCACAACACACTTTGGTTTGGGATGTAGACCTGTGGTTTGTGTTGGCTGCAGCCAGCCAGCCATTTCAGCATCTCTGCAGCACTACAAGCTCAGGAGGGGATGGAAGTGTGTCATTATCACAGCTATGTGCCCCCATAGCTCACAGAGAAATCCATGATGAGTGCTGGGCACTTGGGCCCCTTAGACAAGGAGCAGGTCCTATATATGTGCAGTCCAGGATCACCAGGTTTCTGGGGGAAGAGCAGAAAGAATTGTATAAACTTCACCCACAAGCAGTGATGAAGCACCTTCCAAGAGCTGTTAGCCTGGGCCTTTATCCATTTGGGATCCTTATTCTGCACCCTGTCAAGAGAGGGTCCTCAGCCCCCTTAGGGGCTTTTTCTTAGGAATAAAATCCACTCTTTTCTTTCAAAATATGTGAGACAGCATCCTACTGAGGAAGGTGGTGTATGCACTCTTTCATGAGGAATATTCAGAGCACTGAAGACAGGCGCAGCCAGCATCAGTCCCTGACTAAGGTTTGGGACAGTCTAAGTGACTTCCAACCTGATTTTCAAACCTCTTTCTGGGACTATTCGTGCACTACATCTGAAAACCATCTGCACGAGCAGATGAACAGGAACAGAGTTTATCCTGCAGGATTCCTGACCCTGAAGGCATTACCTTAATACTAACATTCACACTTGCTCTCTTCCTGACAAAATGTATCTTGAATACATTTCAAGTGGATGCTGGGAGAGACATTTTCTTTGAGGACGTGGTGGCTTAAGCAAAGGGGTCTGCAGGAGCAATGTTGGCCCTGGTAACTGTGAACATGGGCAGGAAATTATGCCATGGTGTCCATCAGCAGCTTAATGAAGAGGATGACCATGTGCAGTGCTCAGATCCAGGCCTTGTCCTATTTACTCACAGAGAATGATCATTTAGCTCAGACTACAGACTCATCCGTCTATTTAAGGATGTGCTGTGTTTACCTCACAGTGTACCAAGGTCCCTTGGGAGATGTTCTGTTTCTGCTGCACTTCCTCCCAGATAATGACTGACGTATTTTCTTTATTTCTCTTTAGTATTTACAGCTGATGGTGGATAACAGGTGTAGCAATGCAGGCACAGCTGTGAGCACGGACTGTCACCCACACAAATGTAATCGGCATTTCAGGTTATGAAGTCTTTGATGGCAGACAGTATCTTTCTTGTGGATAGAAAGGTACTTTCTAGCCAAACCAGTCTGAACCCTCATCAGCTGAGTACAATCCTTCTGATCTCTCTTTCCCTGTCTCTTAAGTTAGAAGCTTGGGCATGTTTCACCTCTGAAATTCCTGGAGCAAAACCTTCAGGCCCTGGTCTACTGTGATTGCTGGGGGGAGGGTCTGCACCTCCAGAGAGCTCACCTGGGCAAGGCTCTGCCCAGGTGGAGCTCAGAGGCAAGACACTGATGATGAATATATCTCTGGAGCACAGATGTCAGCACGGAAAGGCCGAATCTGAAAAGCACTAGGACTGTTTCATAAACAACACGGAGGATAATTAATGACCCCATTATAAAGACACAGCTACGGAAACAATTGCAAATTGACTTTTGGCAGGCATTTTTGGCAGAACTGATATGAAATACCAGAGAGGGCCTCACAGGATTGGGATCTGTTTGCTGCACACAACATTTGCCTGTCAATTCCTAGGGAAGCTGAGGGACAGAATCACAGAATGGGTAAGGCTGAACTACCACACAGAGATGGACAATATTCCTTTAATGTCTGCCAAGCACTCACTTGCTCTTCCTTGAACTCACTTACACTGCAATTCCTTCAGCCCCACACTCTGTGCCACATTTCCTTCCCACATTTCACAAGTTAAGTTTCAGGACTTGTTTGATAGGCCCTCTGATTGCTTTACCCTTGTGTAACCCAAGGACAACAATTTTAAGTGCCTTGACATTTCAGGTGCTTCTTGGAATTTCTAGGATTTCAGATGAAGACCCATTAAAAAACTCAGTTTCTTCAGTCTTTTCATGCTCAGGAGCCTCGGCCTTCTGAGGCAGTTTGCATTGTAGGTCCCAAGTGATTTGCTGTCTCATTAAAAAACAAAACAAAACACAAACAAACCAACAGAACAGGAAAAAAAAGAGAAAGGAAAATGATGCTTATGTGTCTAGGCAAGGAAATGACACACATCCACCTCCTTTCTCAAGCAAACAAAAAGCTTCAGAGCGGTTGTTTGAGTCACAGCTGCCCAAAGAGAGCTGAGAGCTGAGCTCCAGACTTGCTCACTCAGGACATAGGAGAAATGCTGTCCCTTGTTTCAACCAGCAAGCAGAGCTGAACCAGTGGCAGTCTGATCACACAAAGATACAAATCTGTCTGTCACTTAGTTCTGCACAAGCCCATATTTTAAGTAACTGTACACAAAAGCCACTGCAGCCACAGCAACACTTTTTAAACAAACTGCTCCTCAATGTAGTTTTTTACACATTTATGTAACCCCATCTTAGGCAAATGTAGGGGAGTGTGTCTCTATAGTTAGAAGGTAAACATGCATATATACACATTGATAAACATACAAATATATAGATAGATACAGGTACATAGATGTACTGCAGAATTATGGTGATGCATTGTAAGTCAGAGTTCTGGGAAGATGCTCAGTGACTCAAAGCACCGCTCATTACCCTGTGAGAGGGAGCCCTACCTAGAGAAGGCCAGGTCACCCCATTGCCAGCTCAGCCACCAGCCTGGCAGCAGACTAACCCAGCAGAAAAACAGGCAATCTTTTTCTTCAGTGTTAGAAAGATGATCTGGCTGCTGGGAAAGCCTAGTGAATATGAGCAGCTGGAGGGAGCAGACAGGCTGGAGGAAGAGACATTGCTCTTTCAGCATCTTTTCGTGAGATCAATTCAGTGCATCCATAGCCCCAGTTGTTCTCCTGGAAAAGCCTTTTTCTCTCTCCCTTGACCGTGGAAGAGCCCAGGGAAACAAGTCTTCCTTGTCTTAGCCTTTCTAAGTATCCCTCATATTGCTTACACCAGGATTTACGACAGCTTAACTAAACAGATCGTGGGACCGATTAAAGCAAATCCGTGGAATTTGGGATGCATGAATTTCCACAGCTCAACCACATTGGTTGGCTTTAATTTCTTCTCTGTTCTTGTCCTCTTTTGCAACATGTCCGAAGGAGCATTGCGTTGCCCTGCAGCTCGAGGGTTCTTCAAGCTGTTTCTGTTATTTGAAAGACAACTTGTAGCGGAAGGGTTTCAGAGGAACAGCTCAGAGAGAATATTAACACACTTCAGAGTGGAATTATGTGGCTGTGACAGCGAGAACAGCTTGGACATTTCACCCCAGGCCTCTCACAAGTCGGAAGATAAGAACACAATCCCCCCAAGGCAAAATACCATAATATTTCTTACTTGACACCCTGTACCCACAAAAAATGCCTTTCAAAATCACTCAAATAATAGCAAGATAAACATTAAATATTCTTCAAAAGTGTTTTCTTTAAGATTACTATTTTGCAACTTTATATACACACTGTGAATGATTTAGTCTGATTATTTAAACTGCTGCACACACCCCTACTCTTTAGCACAATAAATCCACCTCAGAAATGTAAAAATCTGGATTAATTCATTCAAAAGCTCACCTTGCAAGTCTGTAAAATGACTCAATTAATTTTTTATATTACAGAAAGATTAATTGGGGAAAACTGTTGGATCAATTGGAACAACCAAATTTTGATGTGAATTCATCATATCATACAATTATTTCATATGTTGTATTAGAGTAATCTGCTGCCTAAGAGAAGGGAAGAATATTTTAGGAGGGACTTTGCAAATCTTTTTCCTGATCTTAATTATTCCAAAATTGTGATTAAGTTGGTAGAAAATCTGAGCAAATGAAGGAAGGGTTTTTACTGAAACACACAAGGAAGAGCTCTGAAGCCACAGAACAGAGTATTCTCGAGTGTCTTGCTGAGCCTTGTTTCTTAAAGTGTCAGGGGCTTCAGGACTGATCTCTAGAAAGCACAGTTGCAAAATCATGGATTTTTTGTCTTGTTGAAAAAGTTTCTTCAGCCCCTGGGAAAAGCATAGAGACAGAAAGGGGTATAGTACTGGAACCAGGCTTCACTTACGTACACACATCACTTCTGCTGGTTGTAATTGATTCAAGACTTTATCCATGCTATAGACCAGGCATTTAAAATCAGTAGTTCCGTCTGGTTCGCTGAATGTTGAAATCCTTGCAGTAAATGAAGCCAAATTAGCTAAGACTCTGCAGATTTTTTTGAGATGTAGTAAAAGAAAAGGGTAAAAATAAGAGCAAAACCAGGACAGAAGAGACAACTGCCTTACACAGAGTACTCAGAATGGCAGACGACTGGCATAGCTGTCTGAGGAATGAGGTGCAAAGCATCTATTTACGCCCTTCGCTGAAACACCATCTCACGGACAGTTAAGTTTGAGAAGAGGAGCAAAGGATGGGTAATCATGTTTTTATCCTCATACCAGTGGGTGAGAAAGGAAAGAATCTCTTGCAGCCCACCCTCAGGGTGGACTGATGCTGAGGGACACAGGGCATGGCTGGGCTCACGGCGTCCTTGTGCAGAGCTGGGTGAAACCTGGGCAGCAGATCCCAGCACTCTGCACAAGGGGTGATCCACCAGCAGCCACCTGCTACCGCCGAGCAGATGGAGCACAGATCCTCTCCAGACCTACAGCTCATGCCCTGCTGGGTTAGCAAAATCCCCAGCGTGGGGGGCAAAACAAATACACAGGTTCCAGCTGAGTTAACCAGTCTGCCCAGTAGCGACCAAGCCTTGTTCAGTGTATCAGCAGGATGGAGGGACAGCTGGATCCAGCTCTTTAGATGCTTGTGACCTAACACCAGCAGATTTTGGCATGTGGCTTACAGGATGAGAGGGTCAGAGAGCTCCCACCAGCAAAGCTCCATGGCTAAGCTGGCATTTCCCTTGTAGCACTGACATTTCCCTTGTACACTGACATTGCCCTTGCAGCACCAACATCTCCCTTGCAGCACCGTGTCTGAGGATCATTTTCAGACTGTGGAAACACCTGGGATGCTTCTTCCTATATTACAGGCTCTACTTCACTGCTTTTCTCTTCCCACAGCCCTAATGGCCCTTCCAATTCTCAGCAGTCCTGCAGTGAGATTTTCTAGCCATAATTTGCCCCATTGGGGGAGTACGGAAAATAGGATGCTGTAACACACACACACAAAATACACCACCAGTGTCAGCTGAGGGCTGAGGAAAATTGCACTGCTGTCTTCCACGAAGCTCCAGCCTGGAAAACAGCAGCTTGAAGCTGGCTGTGGCTGGGAAGGGCCCCCTGCAGCAGAGCTGTTGGTATGTGCTGATCCAGATGCAGTGACTGCAAGCATTTCCCATCTAATGTCACTGACTTCCAAGCCTCTCCTTGGGACTCTGCTTTGTGCTGCCACAGTTCTTCATGCAGATGTTGCCAAATGAATTCACAGCCCTTACTTACTTAGTAAGGAACTCCCATTAACTGGAACTAAATTTAGCCCAGTACTTCTATGCTGAAAGATGCTGTATAGAAATGCAAAATGAATACATTAAAAATTAAACAAGGCAAAGATCTAAAACACTAACCTTACCACAATATATTCAGTTCAGTCTTCCCTGTATTCACAATATTTTTGCTAACCAGCCCTTCCATATAAATTTATTTAAATATGGAAGTCTTGGTGTCATTATTTCAAAAGAGAAGACCCAATTTTTTTTCCAGTTATAGCTAATGAACTGATCTCACTGACTGTAGGGAGAACAACATCCAGCTGTTAGCAATAAACTCAAAAATCTGAAGTGTTCTAGTCACCTTATTCTGCAAGGTTCCACTCCTAAACAGCACATATAAATAGCTCGTAAGAAAAGAGCAACTGGGGAATAGACTGACAGGCTAGTGTATGGTTAAGTATTTTATAAACTTTAATGTTTCACTAGATTGACTTTGAAAGAGGGTTTTATTTAACAAAATGCCTTTTCTTGACATGTGCCTATCCATATATAGCTCATATTTTTCCCTGACACATTCATACCCTTGTAAATAATGTCTGTATTCAAGCTAATAATAAATTTATGTGCTTTTATACAATATTAAAAAATGTAAAATTAATATAAAGTGTGATTGAACTTCTCAACAAATGCTTTTTTAAAAAAAATGAACTATTGGTGTGTCTGTGCATCTCAAGTTTATATTTTGGTGTATTATTAATTGACAGGAACTGTGTGCTTTGATGTCTGAACTGAACAGCCTTTTACTGCAACTGTTTCCTTTAATGTAAAATGTGTGTGGCATAATTCTCATCGCTAATTGCAACCTTATGATAATATTCTGCAGAGTCCTGCTGACCTCATTTACAATAGCATAAGAAGCCGAGGCCAGCTGCTAATAGAAGGGTGCTAAGACTTTTCTCTTTGGTGGGGTTTTTTAGCATAAATAGAAATGAACAACATCTAAATTGTAAAATGCAAGTCCTCGGGCACTTGGGGAGAGTTTGGATCTAGACCCAAATTTTGAATTTCCAGGCCAGACCCAGGTGCTGCAGCACAGGTTCCCCGCTTTTGCCGCTGATTTGTTTTGCTCTCAGAAACGTGACCTCAGCATGGAGCAATATAAACCATTAAACAAAACACATGCTGCCCTCTTCCAGCTGGAGCTGTGATAGCGTCGTTAGTGCAGGAGAGATTGGCCGTGTTCCCTCCTCTGCCCTCTTTTGATTTTGCTGTAAATTGTCCAGCCTTATATTTATGGTGTTACGGACATGGAGCTGGGAGCAGCCGCCTTTCCCCAGCCAGCTCCTGGCTGTCAGCTCCAGCCTTGGAGGTTTAAACAGTTTTCTCTTTGCAAAAACAACTACCTTGTGATCCATTTAGCTGTATTTAGTTTTGCCACTTGCAACACAGAGAAAACGAGGCTAAAGCCTGCCTTCTTATGAACTGCATGCTGCAAAGAGCATCTGGAAACACGGCTCAAGGAGGTGCTTGAATAAGGCTTTAATGCAGTCCATATGCTGCAGGCACAGTTGTAAAACAATTGTGGTGGGGCACACACTGTGTTTTCAGCTGTGAGGGGAAGGGATAGATGAGGTGAGAGCACATGAAGGATGTTCGTAGCAAAGGTGGGAGAGAAGGACTCGTTCCCATAGACCCTTCCAACACTCTCAGGCACATGGGGTCTCATTCCTGGGGTTGTGCTGTGCAGGACCAGGAGCTGGACTCGATGATCCTTGTGGCTCCCTTTTATCTCAGGATATGTTATGATTCTATGGTTCTGTGGCAGCCTGCCTGGCTGCTTTGGGCTCACCTGCATCTCAACGTGATGGAATTACTGCAGCTTCACCAGCTGCTGTCACCTGTCCTAGCCCTGGGACACACATTCTCAGCTCACCCAGCTGTGTTTGAGATAGCACATTCCCACCTCCCAGGGGCATAAGCAGGCAGAGCAGGGGTTTGGAAGTACAGGGGGCAGTTCAGCTTCAGAAACTGTCACCTGTTTTATTTGACAGCTAAGCCCTTGCCTGTTGTCTGTACTGAAGCCATACTGCTTTACTGGAGAGGTGGCACTATCTGGTAAGAAAGGCGGGTGACTCTCTTACACAAATATGCAAAACTTTAGCAAATTCTGTCTTTTTCCCATTTAATTCCACGTTTTTATTTTCTTTCAAGGATCACAGAATGGGTCAGGTGGGAAGGCACCCCAGTGGGTCATCTGGTCCCACCTCCCTACTCAAGCAAGGCCATCCCAGAGCACATGGCACAGGTACTGCACCCAGATGGTGCTTGAATATCTCCAGTGAGAGGGACTCTAGACCCTCTCTGGGCAATCTGTTCAAGTCCATGGTCACTACACAGTAAAGAAGTTCTTCCTCATGTTCAGGTGGAACGTCCTGTGCATCAGTTTCTGCCTGTTGCCTGTCTCATAGCTTGGCACCACCAAGCAGAGCCTGGTCCATTCTCTTTCCACCCTCTCTTCAGATACTGACAGGCATTGATGGGGTCCCCTCTCAGCCATCTCCTCTAAAGACTGGACAGGACCAGCTCGCTCAGCCTTTCCTCGTAAGAGAGATGCTCCAGTCCCTTCATCATCTTCATCACCTTCTGCTGGACCCGCTCCAGGAGCTCCATGTCTCTCTTGTCCTGAAGGGCCCAGAACTGGACACGGCACTCCAGATGTGCCTCACCAGGACTGAGCAGACGGGCAGGATCACCTCCCTGACCTGCTGGCAGTGCTCTTCCTAATGCACCCCAGGACACCATTGGCCTTGCTGGCCACAAGGGCTCACTGCTGGCTCATGGACAGCTCATTGTCCAGTGGGACACCCAGGTTCCTCTCCACAGAGCTTCTTCCCAGCAGGACACCCCCAGCTTGTGCTGGTGCCTGGGGTTGTTCCTTCCCAGGTGCAGGACCTGCATTTGCATTTGTTGAATTTCAGCAGGTTCTTCTCTGCCCATCTCTCCAACCTGTTGAGGTCTTTTTGAGGCATTGGCCACTCCTCCCAGCCTGGGAGGATGGCATGTATTTTTCATCCATATTGCAGTGCTACATTTTAAGGAATAAAATGACAGCTTTACTGACACTTAATTTAATTTCACAGGGTTTGGGACATGCAGACATCCATCAGGGACTTTGTGTCTTCTTTCAGGGGCAAATAACTTAAACCATCTTTAATTGTGTTTCCCACTGTGCAAGGCAGAGTGGTGATGTTTCCCCCCATGCAAAGTGCAGTGATGACCACTAGTGCACCAAGCTTACAGCCCCTGCAGAGCTCACTTGGAGAATGAAGAAGCAAGATCTGTGTAATTAAGGAGCTAAGAAGATGCTAATTATCATGATTTGGGATTCTTTCACATGCAGCTTGAAGTGGGGACTTGAGTTTTTAAAATATTTTTATGCTAATGCTTTATTTGATTTTTTTTCCTAGAGATTTGCTAAGTGTCAAATGTAATGACTTCAAGTTGAAGCACAGCACTTCTACTGGAGTGTGTGACCTTTCCACAACCTCACCAAACAGCACGGAAGAAATCTCTAGGCAAGCTAATTAATACACTGGTACAGCACCAGGCGGGTGCACCTCTAGCAGCTTAACTCTCAGCCAAGAGGATGAAATCCTCCTCCCCTCCCCACACCCACATCTCACTAACAATGATGGATTTGGGACCTAATCAGGCATTAAAACAGAGGATTAGTGGGCTGCAGACCGCAGTGATCACGGCTCAGTTTACAGGGCATGCAGGGGACTGGCAAAAATTGCCAAGCATGCTCCTAATAAATTAATGTCTACGTACCTGAAAAACCTCTTTGGGCAGCAGAGACTGTTGGGCTTAATGTGACGATTTTGAAAGATCAGCAGAAAAAGCGATACAGAACAAGAGCTTAATGGAAAATTTTAATAGCTGAGCAGATATAGGTAGGTGAGTGTGAAGCACCGAATACAAGTGTGGTACCACATCCCACTGTCTTACTTTTAAACAACCCCCTTTTGAAGATGTGGCTTATGCAGCAGGTTCAGCGAGTGTAGGGCCCACTTCACCTGTGTCCAGAAAAGGTACCACAAGGAGAATACATGCTCCTAGTTTTTCTGCTGTGACTACACTCAAGGCAAGGAGAAACTGAAGAAGGAAAAGAACATAGCATTAAGAGAAGCAGGAGTTGGAGGTTTCAGAGCAAAAAGAAACATATAATTATCTGCTTTGGGATCCTTTTCTTGGCTGAGTTGATCATAAGAAGCAAGATATTTAGATGGCCAATGCTATGTGTACAATAACAAATAATTTGGTGCAATAAGTGCGGGGCTCGCACATCAGTCATGGAAGGTGCTGAACTCCCTCCACCTCTGGCTCCTGCCACAGGCCTTCCTCTGGGATGTGTGTGCAACAACTTGGTGGCTCTGGAGGAAGACACTGTTGTGGGCTGTGTCACCTCTCCAGGGCCTCTAGAAGGCAGTCTGGCACCTTGGACAGCTGCCAGCCCTGCCAATTGAGGGAAGGAGCGTTCCCACCATTTGTTTTATGCAAACATGGCAACGTGTGCTGCATGGCTTGGAGGCAAAGCCATCCATCCTGCATCACATCTGATCATTGTTGGTATTTTCACATAGCTGCTGTGTGAATTATTTCTCCTGCAGCTCGTAGCCCCTGTGGAATTGCTGTTAGAGGTGTGCCAGCACTCCTGGGCAGTCTGGTGATATTTATCACTTCCCTGCAGATCTGAGCCCAGAGCTGAAATTCCTTCGGAAGCTTGGCCCCCCTGCCAAGCAGGCTGTATAGAAAAGCAGCACTCACTGTGTTGGAAACAGGAGTGTGGATACAGGGCGCTGGTTCCAGCCAAGGAGGAGAGGAGGTGAAAAAGGCATGTTACAGTATGGCCTTGAAGGGATCTTCTTTGGGACCCAAGAATGGCACCCTGGAGCCACATCAAAGCACTGTCATTTCTCCAGGTCCTCCAGCATGGTGACAGAGCCCATGTGAGCAGTGTTGTGCTCTCATAGTAGGTGTGTGTCTGCTGTGCCCTCAGTGCAGTGTAATAGGACTTCAAGAGGATCATCTTTATTCTCTGAAATCTGTTGCTGGCCAGTGCTCTCGTACCAAGAGCAGTCATAACATTAGCAATCTCCTGCTTCTACCAGCAAATTATTCTGCTACCCAGGAAACCTTTGTCCCTCTCATGTCCCACTCACTGAATAAAAAGTGCCACCACTTCCATCAGGGGCCCAAGTCGCAGCTCTCCGAGTTTTCAGGAGGCTGAAGGCAGAAGAGACAACAGTTGGCAAATGGATTGTAAGAAAAACATCTGATAAAATAATTCAGGGGTTCAGCAAGTGGGACTGACAACAGAAGGGAAAGCAGCTGAAGAGAGGAAAGGATTTCAAACTAGAAGTGTCAGTGGATGATGAAGTGGTGGCAGAGTGGAAGGCGGGCAAATGCTGGCAAATGGGAAGGTGCCTGTGGCACTTGGCCCTTTTCATACAGTCACAAAACCCACCTCAGGATCTTGTGGGAGCTCTGAACGCTTTGGGAGTCTTATAGCACACGTGCTATGTGGATTGCTGCAAGACCCCAAAGTAGTGCTGCTCACTGGATTTGAAAGACAATGTTTCCATGAAGTGCCAGAGTGGAATGGTGTTTCACTGCCTTTGCCAAGTTTGTGCTCTCCAAAATCACTCTGAGAACCAGACTAACTGTCAAAGCAGAAGTGAGCTTTGCTTTGGAGCCACACTGATGGGCAAACAAAAGCATTAAAGGCAGCCACTGAACCCAGGGCACTGATGCCTCTTGCTCATCTCGCTTTTTTCAGAGGTGGATTACAGCTCCCTTACCTTCCACACCTGAGACAAGAAGAGAGGGACCTAAAGTACATCTTACACCTTCTGGCACAGGACGCCACTTTATGGGTAGATCCTTCTACACTGACAGCCCATCAATGAAGGGGTCCTGTGGGATGGATTTTCTGTGGTCAGCACATAAAGCAGGAGGTCCAATACCTTTATAATGTGGAGTGTAGAGGGGATTAATTACTTCCCCTGCTCAGGAGAACTGACAGATGTGTTGTGTGCACGAAAGAGAGACAAGGGAGAGCTGCCATCTGCTGTTGGAAAAATCCTGGTTCATCTTTTAGCCCAGGCACTGCTAAGAGCTGCAGGTAGCTCATTCGTGCCAGCAGCTCCCATCACACTGGTTTAGCACACAGAGAAATATTCCACAGGGGAACCAGGAATCTGCACCCTCTGTGCACTGGGGAGGAGTAAAGCTTGCCCTGAGGATCTGCTGTTCTCATGTCTAACTCAGGAAAAAGACCTTTCGAACCATCCACACCAGCAGCAAAGCAAAGAGGTAAGAAGACATGGCAAACCCACTGTGCCTCCAGGAGGGACTTCAGCAGAAAAATCAACCACATCTTCAAATGCAAGACATAGACAGTCAGTTAGATCTGTATTTAGACCTGATCTCTGCAGTGGATTTTCAAAAAGCTGAGCATTCTGTATTACTATGAAAATGAAAGAATCGGTGATGTCCTACACTTCTAAAATCTGGGTACTTAGTGTGAAAAACAAATATTAATCATTGACTGAAAAGACAGCTCATTTATTGAAATGTCATTTTGAGTCATTCAAAATTATTTATTTGTTTCTGAAAACATGTTTAGTTCTATTTTCTAAATGACATTTTACATCAGTTTAGCTAAATGTGACTGTATTATTTATACAAGAAAAGGCATCCAAGTATTTAATATAAATTCAGGAAAATATTTCAGTCCTTTAAATAGCAAGTTAATCTTGTTTAAAACTTCAATTAAAAAACCCAAACAAACAAATTTGAAAATTCTGCATAAAAAAGTATCTCTTGCTTGCATTTTTTTTCCAAAAGAAAAAATGAATGAAGAAAAAAGGAAACCGTATCATCCTGGTCATTTACAGAGGAACCACACAATTCAATAATCCAGTACCAGGTCTTTCACAAGCAAACACAAATTCATAATACAGCAGCACGGTGCTGATTTGACCTGAAAGTAAACACTTTTCAGTTATGATGTTGAATTTTTTCACTGCAATTTGGTATTCTTCTAAAGGTAAAAAGAAAAAGATAATAATTCTAGAGTATGTGTAGTAAACTCAAATGATTTTCCAGTAGGAATGCTGGAAGGCAGTAATAATAGTTAAAGATGAGGGTTCAGTCAATTCAGTTGTTTGCATTGGTGAGTTTTTGAGTAATGATATTCTGCTCTAGTAGATGCATACATGTGTGTCTGAATATAAGCTTATAGTCCATATCTGAAGCTTTTGACCGATTTATCTTTTAAATAATGACTGAGTTATTAAAAAAAAAGAAAAAAAAAAGCTAACCCCAAAACCCATGGTGGTCGTGCAAAAAGAAAATACTGATTTAATGCAGTAATTATGCACAAGGCCCGGTCTGACAAAACTGTAAAATTCTTTTTTTCCTCCAAATAGCTAACAGGAATTTTATCTCACTATACTTCAGAGGGGAAAATTCTTAATCCAACTGTGTTGATGTTTCTAACTTAAACCAGTGTAATTTAAAACAGGAGCTGGTGATCCCAGCAGCAGCTGTCACACACTCAGCTGAGTCCAGAGGAGTGAATTCAGACAGGCGCAGGTGAAACCCACTTTGCAGGGCGGCTGTACTTCACACTGACCCCTTTTGAAGTGGAAACCTTCCAAAATCATGGCAGTGCAGGTTTTTCTTGTGATTGTGTGGGTTTTCAGTGCCGTTTGCCTGAGAGCAGAGCAGCAGTGGGTACACCCAGCAGACGGTGCAGCCAATTGCTCCACTTCAGGGACCCAGGGCTAGCAACAGTTTTCCCAAGGTGGGCTATAAGGTGTGCTGGGGAGACACAAACAACAGCGTTACGTGGCCAGCCCTTAACAGAGTTTCTGATGTTACTCTGGGAAGAAGGTGCTAGAGTTTCCTGCTGTTCCCACACTCCGGTTTCTAAGGCCTGTGGCAGCTTCTGAAGTTCCCCAGCTCTCGCCACCGCTCCTTGCTCCGCTGCAGAGACACCTTGAACTTGGCAGGGTTTGCAAAACCCACGCACCCCTTCCCCTCTGGATGCGAAGCGTGGTAGAGGAGAGGAGCATCTCAGCCTCTGTCCCGTCTGCTTGTGGCCTTTTCCTTCCAGAAGACAAAGGTGAAAATGTAAAGCCGAGCAAAACAATCTCAGTCACTGCAAAAAAATGTTGATCTCCCTTCAAAACTGAAGAGAGAGCTGGAACCCCTGAGGTCCCCACGGCACACGCTGACTGCAGCGTGGGACGGTGACGCCACCTCAGCCAGTGTCAGACGCTTTGGGGCTGAATCAGTCTCGCCGAGCCGGTCGGATATCTTGAGAGCTGCAGGCTGCTGCGGGATGGCCACGCAGGGCAGGAAACCACTCCAAAGCAGAAAGAAAACAAATTAAAAAAACTTTTCAGACAGTTGCCAATAAAGTTTCTTTGGCTCTGCGTCTGGGCATCACTCCCAAATCCAGCCTCTCGCCCTCAGATAAAGCACTACGGCCTGGAATGAGAGTCAGATGCGTGGGAGGAGTGCATGTGTCTGTGTCTGGGCTGGAAAACATGTGTGCCTAGAAAAAGCTTTTTACTTTGGGCCTTGCTCCAGAAAACCTCTTTCCTTGCTTTTACAACTGTCCCCTGTTCCTTGGGACTACCCAGATGTTCAACCCAGCCTGAGGACAGGGAGCTCAGGAGTTTTCTCTGCGTCATTCCCTCTGACCCCCAGGCCTGGGAGCAGCCAGCCTGGGGCAGGCAGCCTCCAGCTCACACCTCTGTTCCTCGAGAGGTGGGTGGGGTGGGATGGTCACCCAGCCCGTGGGGTGACCTGTGTGCAGCACTGGACCCCCAGTTTCTGGCTTTACCTGTTGGGAGGGGATCGAGCCTCAGCCTCAGCAGAGATGGGGGGCAGCCAAATACCCTGGGGGGCAAAAGAAGAGAGGGAGGAAGAGGGTTGTTGCTGGTCCGTTCCTCCTGTTTTATTCTGAGGTTATATTTGTGGGTGGACTGATTGTCGCTTTTTAAAAATCCATATCCTGGAACTTTGCAACTACATGGGAGTTCTAGCTAGTCTCAAATGAAAGGCAAACGGGAACCACCACCATCAAACCATGCGTCCTTAGCCTGCCAGGCTGCAGCAAGAAGCTAGGGGAGGAAAAAAAAGAGTGAATACTTTTCCTTTTCACACCACAGTTTGACCCCCAGCCTCTTCCCGGAGGGCAGGGCGGCTGTAAACCCGAGCGATGCGGGTGCGGCCGAGGCCCGGCGGCGGGGATGGAGAGGCGCTGGCCAAAGCACAGCTTGGGGAGACGGCGGGGAACGAGGATGAGCTGAGCCTCCCTGCCCTCCACGGGGAGGAGGGATGGAGGGCTCGGCTGTCCCGGGCGGTGCCGGCCCCGGCCCGCCCCGCACACCTCGGCCCGCCCCGCACACCTCGGCCCGCCCCTGGCGACCTGCGGGCGGCGGCGGC
>VZTE01003568.1:104324-133022 GCA_013397775.1 Eulacestoma nigropectus
TGCTTTGGGGACCCCGCCCCGGGGAGGCCGCCCCGGGGAGGCCGCTCCGTGCCCGGGCAGGTGACATCGCGGGCGGAGCAGCCGCTGCCCCGGGGGAAGCGCCCGCGGCTCCGGACGCGCGTCCCCCGCCCTGTCCCACCGTGTCCCTGGGCGCGGGCGAGGGACCTGCCGCACCCCCGGTCTGTGCCCGGCCCGCCTACGAAGGAAAGCTGGGGGAAAAACACACAGCATTGGTTCTGTTAAGCACCGCGGCAGGTCGGTGAGAAAGCGCGTTCAGTGAGTGCTTTTTAACCCACCCCCCAGAACAGCTCGGGGAAACGCTTGAGGAGATGGGGTTGATCTAACGTGATAAATGCAGCACTGCCTGTAGCACTTACAGATGCCAAACTGAATTCATTAGATCTACCTCAATTACCTAAATAATTGGGAGTACTATATTTTTACAGGATTCTGGTCGTTGGGATGGGGCGGCCCGTGCAGGGAGAAAGAGCGTTATTTGAATGTCCGTGAGGTGGATGAAGTAGTTACAGAAAATATTTTTTAAAGTGTTGGATGTTGACTGTAGTTGTTTTGGTTTGTCTCCAGTATACTCAGTCGGTACCGAGTTAATAATCCAGCAACTTCTGTTATGTATTTGCTGAGTATTGTTCACTAATTTAATGGCTTTCTTGAGGTGTGGGCAGATAGTTAAGTATAAATTTTAAATAATTTTGCCTACAGCAATTTTCACTGGATAATGCTGGAATGTGTTTATTTTAACCCAAGCATTCTTTCTCCTACCTTATCAGCTATCTTTATTCCTACACAGCCCTTATCACAGAGGTATTTATTTATAATCCTTTCTTTGCAGGCTTCATACTCTACACAGAAAGTGAGGCTGAATAACGTGCACATGCCGGGTACTGGAGGAGAGGCTGAAGGACATCCTGTTTTGTTTCAGCAGTGTTGTTATTCTTTGGGGTGAAATGAAGAATCTGATTTGTTTTGGAAACACTCATATTTCTGATGCAACTGAACTTCAGTAACCCTTTTGCAGTACAGATTTCAACAAATTATTTTTTTCTCTCGAACAAAGATGCAGAACTTGTCAGTGGTAGAAAGTCTTGCTAATACAGACATATCACACCATGGGTCTCCAGAAGACCTGGCAGCTGAGGCAGGTGGGGTGTTTCTTGATGAAAGTGGCTGTAACTGGAATGAAAGGACGAATAATGAAGAAATTGTTAATCTTGAAGTAATGCAGCAAAGCCTCCCTGTAATGAACAGCAAAGGTAGAAGTTGTGAGGGGTTTTCTGAGAGCAGCTTTAGTACCTCGGAACCCAGTGGTTCCTGGGGTGATTTTGAAGGCTTCAAGGAGCCCTTAGACAAATCAGAGAGATTCAGTCATAACCCTGAAGTTTTGTTGAAGTCAGCAAAAACTTCTGGAGCCGGTCTGGACCTAAGCAGCGGAGGCTGCAGCACTTCTGCTGCCCACTCGTGTGCTGAGCCATCTCTGTGCCATGGGATACAGGAGGCTTCAGGCTCTCTAAACGAGGTATGTGTTCACAGCTAACCAAGGACCAGAAATGTTTGTGTTACTGCTACCTACACCTCCAGATTTGTATCTGTCTTCTCTGTAGAGGGTATTGCTGTATGTGGAGAAAAACTGTCCAGTTTCTTTGCAGCTGCCTCAAGTGGAACAAAGGCAATTTCTTTCCAGTGTTTGACAAATACTTAAGTTATCCTGCTGGAGAGCTTTAAAGAATGTAATGCACTACTTTGCTTCTAGGCACTAGGAATAAGTAAGCACGTAGGCACCCATGAACCTTGCCCTGAAGCACATGCAGTTTAAAAGCTGGACAAGAAAGAGCATAGGAAACAACGAATTGGGAAGGTGGGTGACAAAAGCAGGGTGGACGGAAGTTCTGTGAGTTGCCTGCAAACTTCCTGAAGTAAACCCACATACCATTGAGTGAGAAACTGGCAAAACCAATTACTTTTGTTATTTAGTATACTTCCTGAATAATTCAACAGTTATTCTGGAATTTTAGACTGATGGTGACATGCAAGAAATTAATAGAAATTATTTAATATAATTCATTTTTAGCATAGGATATTACATTCTCTCTTACAATGTTAGAGCTAAAATTCTGAGTTAATAATGCAATGAATCCTTATCAGCACAAAAAAAAAGGGTCAGGTAAAGGGTTATACCTTATTGGGATGAATGTGTTTCCATGTGGACCAAACACGCATCAGCAACGAGAAGGAAACTAACAAAAGAGAAGAAAGAACATAGAAATACAGAACAAAATCCTCTTGTTCTTAGTACTTTTATCCTAAATTACAGCATTTGAAAAAAGAGAACAATCAGCTAAGACTTCCATGGGGTTAATCTGTAGCAGTAATAACTTACTGCTTGTAATCTGTTGAGTGAGTTTTAGTGTGTGTAGGGAACTGAGGGTTTTCTGGAGACAGGATTTCTTGCCCTTACCTAGGAATTTTACTTGTTGCAGAGGTATTACTGGGGGAAGCACAAAGAAGCAGGTGGGATAAGCTGTCCACACTGACTGAGTGTAGATACACAAAATACCTGGTTATTGGTGTGCACAAACAGAGAATTCTAATTTTTTGTAATGCTGGAAATGGGGGACAAGAAAGTCTTCTGTTGGAAAAAGAGAATGTTGTAACGACTGAAGCTGAAATGGAGTATAGCAGGTTGCTTGGTTTCTTTCCAAAAGCGATAGATCTTAATCTTACTGAAGCCTTTCCTTTATTTTGCCTTTGTTAAAGGCAGAAGGAAATGTCCAGTACGAGTTAAATAAGTTAACCATGCTTAGAGTTTCAAGTTGTCTTTTCTCGTCTCAAGGTAGAGAGACAGCCACAGAGCTGCTGCAGATTTCTTGGAGCGTAGGATATATGTGTAGCTTGTCCTTTACCCCTGTGCTTTTTGTATTGTTAGCTGGAGATCATAAACTCTTTGAGCTGGGGCTCTGGCTTCTGGATGGTCAATAGAAAAAAGGCCAAGTGGGTTGGAAGGGACCTCTAGAAATCATCTCAGGTCGGAGGTCTGACCTTCAGTATTTATTGCTTCAATTAAATGATGTCAGTTGGGATCAGAATCATGTGTTTTAAGATGGAAATAATCATTAATTTCCTTGCAGTATGGGTATATTTTGCCTACATGATTGAACACTTCAAGGATGTTTCCTGTGCTCTTTAAACAGTGGCTTTTGAGAGAGGGACTGGTGCATGTGTTTAATCCATGGGGTATTTTGATATAATAGGATATAGAGGATTTATTCAGAAAGTACTGATGTGAACTTTGTACATTGATTTTTTTATAATTAGTACAAAACCACAAGATAAATGGAAATATACCCAAGCTTTGTTTCAGAAACACTCACTGAAGTAGACAGTAATAAAGGCAATAAAAAAATCTCTTATTTTTATCTGTCTTGGCTAAACTGTAAGTCAGTGACTTGTATGTGGGTTGGAGCAGCACCACAGCTCCATGGAGATGCTGCAGTTGTGGCAGAGCTGTGCTTTCCTCGATGCACTCCCTGGGGCTGCAACTTCCCCCATCCCAAAGCCAGGAGCAGCTGCCTGGCTTTTGCTTGACCCCCATCCCATTTCAGTTTTGGTGCCTACCTGGAAGTTGGTGTTTTTTCCTTGACCATGTATGCTTTAGCAAGTGTTACTTCACAGAATTCTGCTGCTTGGGCATCTGTCAGGATCCTCCATGTTGTATCCCTGTTGAAATAATTTACAAATTCATTGAAAGCATTGTGACACTTTGGGCAAGATTAAAAGGAATTTACCCAGCAGTCTTTGAATGTCCCAGCAGTGAATCATCAGGACAGGCATTTTAGCAAGGCCTTGCTTCAGGAGGGAGCAGCATGGGGCACAAATTCTGTTCCTTGGAGCATGGTTAGAAGTGCAGAAGCCTTCTACCAGCTCTGTTGATTTTGCCCACTTGTCCTTAGATCAAATTCGTACTCTGTCAGTGTTCACCGCGCTTCTCTGACTTCAGCGTAACGAGACTGTGGAAATATTTCAGCTGTTTGAATTACAATTAATTGAAGTATAAAAATATGGAGTATCCACGCTTAGGGTTTTCAGACCAAATTGTTGATTGCTGGGCAAAAAACCCAAACTGACTGGTTCCATTCTTCAGTTTTCACACAACGTTGCTGCTCCTGGATTGCACTCCCTGGGCAGGGTGGTGGAGTCAATTAATTGCTTTTATTTGGAAAATTGCAATAATTCCTTCTTTGAAGGAATAAAAGTATACAGCTTCTGAACCAGATGGCGTGCTAACATCCCTCTAGGATAGGATGCAAATTATGCATATTTTCCCTTGTATATGTATTTCTTAATCGTCAGATAACCCTTTTACTTCCAGTAGCCCTGTTTAGATCACTCCTATGGCTGTGATCAGTCCTCCAGACCTCTTCCTCGTCACTGCTGGAGGAGGAACAAGGATGTAAATCTGGATCTGATTTTTAACAAAGGCTGGAAAAAGTTTAGTGCAAATGTGAGGATATAGAAACATCCTCTCCCCAGGTTTTTTGCAGACTTGCACAGTGCAAGTGTTTATTGGTAACTATAGCATTTAGCAGGTGTGTTACATTTGAATTAGTAGTGTTTGAATACTGAGCAAAACAAGCTTTTGAATTGATGTGTGCATCAGATTTGACCTGGACTGAATTAGCTGAGCAGAAGGAGGAGTCATAAGTGTTAAATATGCAAACCAGTCTATGACCGAGAAGCTGGGAGGTTAAACACTAAAGCTCATCAGACACTCTGGGACTCTTGCTTCCTCTAATTCTAGGTAATTTTCTAGCTAAAGTTTCAAAATACTGAAATAGGAGCTCAATCCCTCTGCTATTAATATTAATATAAATTCTAAAAGCAGTAAGTTAGACAATCTCTAGAAATATTGCAGTCTTTGAGCTAGGTCCTTCATGAACTGTGGGGATGGCCTGTACGGTGTATGTAATAAAACTCTCCTTTTTTCTAGGCAGACCACAGCTATGAGGAGATATTTAAGTTGGGCTTTCCAGAAGTCTTTGTACCACAGTCCAGAGAGAGCACAAGAAGCTTAGAGCAAGTTCTTGATGCAAATAATGAAGATGTTGGGATTTCTGAACTTTTGAAGAATCAACTTTGGTAATGACCTTAGATTAACAGTTTAAAAACAAAAAACAAAGCCCCCCTCCCTCCCAAAAAAAAGTTCCTCAGCAATTACACTGTTTATTTCATAATTTAAAAATCAGTGGTGCACTTAAAAATCTTTTTAGTACTATGCTTTTCAGTGTATAGGTCTTACCAGTTTTGTAGCACATTGTTAGAGGAAATGGATGGTCTTTTAGCCATTGGAAAACAATGAAGGGAATATATCAAAATCACAAATTCCTGCTTAGGGTTTTTCCTGCTGTCGGTGTGCCTTCTTATGACTAAGCCTCTGGAATGCCAGAACCCAACGAGGCAGCCTGTTCTTCCTGTTTGCTTGTCCTTTCTTTACAGCACATCCCACTTATTCATCATCGAAGGCTGCTGCTTCTACTAACAACTTACTTGCTGTTTTTTTTCCTCCCACCTCAGTTTTCCCAGTTGGTAACTTCTTCTCATGTTTAACCAGATGTGCTTCAGAATCTGTGGTGCATCTGGCTTCTTTCTTGGGCTACATTAATAGCAATTAGTATCATTAACTAAGCTTTCTCTTGCAACAGCTGGAACATTTCTAGTTTTGTTACGTGTTTTTTAAGGATCAGCAGCTTCTGAGCAGTATTGCAGTTACTGAGCAGTGTTGCAGTTATTTTTTCATAACTCTGAGGCTTTGCGTCTAGAAAGCTGTGTCAGACCATACTTGAGAATTGTCCTAAGACTCAGAAGAAATGTAGGTAGAACTTCTAGTGTGGGCACCCATTCGGCCAAGTTCCCTGCATATGTGTTCTATTTTAATCAGCATCAAACTTGTGGAGAAATACAATTGTAAAGGGGACTTGACTATTATAGCAGAGTACCAAGTAAAGACAAAAATTCCCTGATCTACTGTGGTGAATAATTAAGGTCAATGACAAGTGTAAACTAAGTAAAGCCCAACTGAATTTTTTGTATGTGATGAATACAGTGTAAGAATCCAAAGTACCACGTCGAGGGAGCTCTCTGCTTCTCACTGTTGCAGCAGTGAGTGCCTTTGGCTTGTTTTGTAGGACAGGTGCTGCAGAGGTGAAGTGTGACCTATGGGATGGAGAAAGACTTGAGAGATAGAAAAGGCAAAGTGCAGAACGAACAGGGCTGAACTCTGCCCACATTTCACAGAACCAACTGAATAATGTGAGCTGTTGGCATGTAGCAGTCTCTGAAATGTGCTTCTAATGCCCTTCTTATCTGAGGAGCACAAACATACAGTTATGTTGACTTAATGCTTCCACTAATTGTCATGCCAGCTAATTAGTACATTAGGTTGATAGTTTGGACGAGTGTAAGAAAGAGTTTTAAGACAAATTGCTTGTTAGATGAAGGTTAGCATAGAGCTGTATGTAATAATATAACTGTTGTATATGTTCACTGGAAACCTCATACAGCTCAAAACCTCAAACTGTGTTTTGTTTCCTAGCATGGATTCTGGAAACGTATGGAGAATGCTCAGAGACTTTGATAATACCCCCAGCTTAAGACATCCCTGGAGTAAATCTCATTGCCAAGAAAACCTCCTGAGTGTTCTCGGAATAGATGCAAATCAAAAGGTAATTGAACAATGGTTTTCCATTCTGCCAGCATAAACACTGGGTTGGGAATCTGATCTGTAAGCTGTACATGCAGATGCATGAGGGACTAGATCTGGGTGAGTCACGAGGTTTTTTTTTTTAACAGGGAGATTTTTAAGATGGTAGCTTAGTGTTTTCTCATCTTTATGTGTAACTAACTATGAACTCGGGCAGGATCCAACTTTGATTGTCTTTACATTGAAGCCTGTCCTACACAGTTCCCTGTTGCTAGGTGGTACATTCAGCTTTGGTAGAGATGGAGAATTAGCTTTCAGGTGGTAGAGGTGGAGAATCAGCTCCCAGATGTGTGTGCAGTAGGATTGTTTACTTTTTTTCCTCAGAGTGCAAGAAAATTGTTTGCCTCTAATATTCTTCTGTTAAGTGAAAATCAGATGTGAATCAGAGAGGCTGTTACAGTAATTGCTGGATGTTTTTACTGTGTAGGAACTGAAAGCGTGTTCAACTTCCCCTTTCCTCACATAATTCCTCTGTCTGCTTTTGCAAGGCTTGAGGGAGAGTATGTTTTAAACTGGATTGAGACCAAACCAACAGTATTGAAAGATCTCAAATGGAAATGTCTCTGTTTAACAATCTCTTGTTTTGAGAAGACACAGGTGTCACAGGTTTAGTATTCAGTTACTTAGTTTGGATTAATTAGTCACTTGTAATTTTCAGAAGTAACTGTTTCAATTGATTATATGAATGCTGAAGCATGGGATTGGCAAGGTACTGATTTTGTGGGCATATTTGACTTTTCTTGCAAGTTACATACAAACAGAAGGACAATGCTGAAGGTAGAAACCTATTCTGCACTTGAAAGTCACTTTTATAGAACTGTCATTTAACAGATAGAGAATGGGAGACATTTCTCCAACATAGCTAAACTCCCATTCTGTTCCTTTCTTGCCCCCCAGCATTAAATCAATGCCCAGGCAGCTTTAACTTACATCATTACTTCTCGTCTGTTAAAGGAAAATTGTATTGCTTTTAACAATACAGATTAAGATGGATTTCTCAGCAATGCTTTGGTGTTAATTAAGGCTAATTCTAATTGGAAATGGCTTTTTTATTAATTGAAGTCACAGATTAATGTGTGTAGGTAGAACTGTTTCTGGCATAAAATTGTTTTGATGCAAAGGGGACACATGATAAAATACAGCTTCAGAAAGTAGAACTTAGTGGTTGTTATTTGAAGGAAACTTCTGTTTAGGTTATATGCATTGAAATTGGATAGAAATGCTTAAATAAATTCATAAATAAAATGTAAATTATGTTTTTTTAGGACATTTCAGAGAGCCAGGCTGATATTTTTGAGGAATCATATGTCAAAGATAATGAGGACTTTAGATTTGATGGATTCAGTGTTAATGACTGCAAAGCATTGATCCAGACCAAGGTAAGAATTGCTCTGGAAGTGAGAACTTCAGAGAACCACAGAGTGTATTTAGCATGTTCCTCTCTGCTGTTCCAGCACATGTTCTCATGTAATGGTTTGGTCCTGGTATAATTTTTGGATGTGGAGTTGGTTTTTGCTCTTTGAAACCTCTCTGACAGCTTCAGAAAAGGTACCTTGGCACTTGTTTGTTTCTTGTTACAGCAATGCAAGTTGGAAGGAAAATTGTCTCATTCTCCATTGCTGTAAAACACCTCGGTCACCTCAGTCTGTTTTTTAACAAGGTATTTTGGAGGAATATTCTTAACCCAAGGTTCCTTCCTCAATGGAGAATAAAATTGAGCAGCTGTTGTCACTGTGGAGACAGTTTGAGACACGCTTTCATTGCTCTGTTTTATTCTATTTACTGCCTTGGGCAGTGAAGGTGTATAACTGTTCTGGGAACCTTGTACATAAGAGATGATAGGCTGGAGAATTCAGAAATAAAACTTAAAAAGAGTGCCCAACTTTTTCCCTCTTAACTCAGTCCTGCTTTCTTCAGTGAGTACATGAGGGGGAGATCACAGTGGCTGAATCACATTGGAAGTATGTAAAATACAGAAACGGGGTTTAGACAAAGGAGAAGTGGTTTGAAACATGAAGAGGGAATAAAAGTGGAAAGAATTGTGATACAAAGTTAAGGTAAATGGACAATATTTTTCTGGAATAGCCTCATAAGGAAAAGAACAAACCCTGCAGCTTGGTGTCTGAAAGACAAATTCATTAGAAAATATATGTTGCTATTACTAATTTAAAGTAAGTCAGATCATATAATGGGATGTTTTCCATTTAACTTCATAGTTATGTCTTTTGTTTCTCTAAAAAATTTAAATAAGTTTAAAAAAATATTTTAATGAAAATTTTTAAAAATTAGGTTGGCATATGCAAAGTGATTAACTTCCTGTAGGATGGAAAAAATTAACTGAGTTTTTCTTTTTCACTCAGCTTTCTGTGTCACCGGACTCCAGACATGGTCATCTTTTCACCTGCAACCTCTTTTTGAAAACCACATCATCAAATGAAAACACACAGTGTATAACAATCCCGAGGAAGAAGCAGATTTTTGCTACACACAACCTAAAAATGAAATTTTTCAGTAATGATGTTCGTTGAACTAAGTGCACTTTTTAGTGTTTTTTTTTTTTTTCTTTTTTTTTGAACTGAATGCAGTTTACCTTCATTTTGCTACTGACCTGGTACTATAGACTACAGATGTTCTTTAGGAAAGTGACATATTGCTGTATCTGAGGGACTTAAGCCCACATTATTAGAAGATATTTCTCCTGTTCAGCTGTGAAGTCAAATTTTGTAATTTTGTCCTGCTAAGTTTTGCTGCAGAGTCATGTCCCTTACAGTAAATGCTGCTGCTGCAACCATGCTTCAAGATAACTCTGGTGTACTCTCCTGAACTACTGACCTTTCAGGCCTAAATGCCTGTTCAATCAAACCCCTCCTTTCCCTGCCAAAATCTACGCAAGTCTCAGGTGTGTTTAACATGTGCCTTGTCACCATCTCTCCTACTTGCTCCAGTTTGGATCAGCTGAGATCTGTTGCTTTGCCACTGCTGGGTGTAATGAGAGGAGCCTTCTTCATTTGGGGACTTCCAATGGGGTTTAGCAGAATAAAAGTGTTTTAACTTCTGTCTGGTGAAGCCTGCTGTGGTGCTAAGGGTGGAGGCAGCAAAATGCTTTGTTCTGGCAGTGGTTTCTGACTGAAATAAAACACCTCGTTGAAGCTGATTGTCACAGGACGTGTTGGGTTCATTCAGCCACGCTTACACCATGCATACCCTGCTTGTAAAAGCTCAGCAGCACCGTAGTTTGGGACTTGCACTGCACAGCGGTGTAAATTCCTGCCCTTTTAAAATTTTATAGTAACTATCAACTGTTGCCCATCTTCCTGCATGCTTGAGTGCCACAGGGGATGTACTTCACTGTCATTCAGAGAATCTCTGTTGGTTCCCTGCCAACTGCAACAGCTTTATTTATTCATTGGCAGTAACTCTTACACAAGTTACTGATCTATTTGCTGCTCTGGCCATTCTGAGTATGAAAATTGTATATGGCTTTTTATTTTAAAGAGTTGCTACGCACTGCAACTGATGTGTTGAAAGCAGGGAGCAAAGTTGGGTGTTCCAAAACTAAGTCAGTTAATTATTTAATGATGTGCCTATTCTGTTCTTAGAATTAAGGATACTATAAAGCACTGACAGACTTCAACCCTTAATCTAGTAAACTGTTCAGCAGTGACATTACAACTGCTGTAATAACTCCAGTAATGCGTATGATACCTCAGTGCTATGAGCATGAGATGAACTGTGTCCTGCTTACTCAGTAGATGGAACAGGGCACTTGGAAAAATGCTGTTTTTAAGTGGCTCTGTAGCTTCCCTGGCCCTGGAGGGAGTTCTGCAATGACAAACTGGAAGCTCCATGTGGATACAAGAGCAGGGTTAACTTTTTCAGTTAACCCTAGGTTTGAACTAATTTTAAATTTCCCTTGTATTCTTTCAGAGCTCTTAAACATTCATTAAATAGGTTCTAATCATAAGCTCACAAAATGTTAAATGGCCAGTAAATGGTAAATGAATAGTTGAGGTTGGTAATAAACATTAAAAAAAAAAAAAAGATTAAAATCCCATTTTTATGCTTTCAGACAAGCAGAGGCCTGCAGAGGGGCTTGAGGGGGCAACTTATAGTGGGTGTAACACTCATTGATGCATCAGAGCCTTCTTTTCCTCTGGGTTTTCTATTTTGCCTTTGCTTTTTGCGAACATTGGATGAATGTATCAAAAAATGTTTTGCACTGTTACTCTGGGAGAAGGACGAATACGTCATCTTTCCCTCATAGTAGCAGATTTTACAGTCCTGTCCAAGGTACAGTATCGAAAGAAAAAAAGGTTCAGCCCTTGTGATTCAGCAGGGAAACAAACGCCTGGGGTTCCAAAGGTGATGGGCTCCACCTTTCAGGTCTTTCTCTTTTGGACAGACGCTTTGGGCCACCTGAGCCCCCACTGCCTGTAAGCACTGGCTGCACAAGACAACTGAGGGACCTTATAAGTCCCATTGCCAGTCTGAGATGGACAAATTCACCTGCCCAGGGGAAAAGACTAGGAAAATGGGAATGACAAAGCAACTCAGCTCCAAGACTGGGGAGTTCTGGCAACCCTCCAGCCCCCATCAGAATTTGGACACGACTGGCATATTTGGGGGTACCCACGAAGAGAAAACTGGACTCCCTCAACTGACAAGAGATCAGGGAGACAAACCGAAGTGTAGCCAGCCATCTTCAGGTGCATTTCGTAGTAAAAACGTCGCCTCACCCTCCGTGGTTATCCTGGGAAACGAGGGGTGCCGGAAGCGCCTCTGACGTGTTCTGCACAAGCAGTGACCGCTCGTTTCCTTGAGTCATTTCCTCGTTCCTGCTGTCCCTGGCAGCCGGCCCGGGGTGCCAGCACACGCTGTGTCCCCAAAGGCACGGCTGCACCAGGGCACCCGGTGCCTGTGCTCTGGAACTGGTGCTCAGAGGAAATGACACTTTGCACCTCAGCACGTTTTAAGCTACGAATTTCACCGTTTCTCGTCTTACTTACGAGCTCTCAGCTGTGAAATCCTGAGTTTTGATGAACTACACGTGTTACGGTACTCTGTGTTTGCGGAAAGCAAACACCACGGACTTCTGGCATTTGCTTAGGATTTTGAAAAGGTGAAAACGAGAGCAAGGCAGGAGTTTTCGACAGCAGAGCTAGACAGGAATGCCTCTTCCTTCTGCTGGGATTAAAGGGAAAATATACCCATAGAACAAAGTTTTACGAAGTTCCAATCAGCAATGTAATTATTGAAATGCTGCCTTTGTGGAAGGAATGCTGTTAATAGCTTTGCAAAAAACCCCCTCAAACCAACTTCATTGTGAAAGCCTGAAAATTTTTCAATGCATATTCTAAAATGTGGAATTTAATTAATTATAATAATTTTAAAAAGAGTCAAGTAAAGGAGGGGAGACAGTCAGACTCCGGGATGATTTCTAACTATACTATAAACCCACCACTGGTTGTATACGCAGAAGATAGAGTGAAAAAAAAATAAAAGAAATCCTGTAAAAGCATAAGGTTTTTTTCAAAATGTAGGGTCATTATAGGATTGAAAAGCACTCTGGTATTTTTTAATGATGAAGATCAGCTTTAATAATTTAAAAAATGAGACTTCCTAGAGTACTCCTACTCCAGTTAAGACAGCAGAGGGAATTTGGCCAAACCTGAGCTACCTTCAAATTAATTGTTAACCCCAAACTTCCCTGTGGATCCAAGTTTAACTTTCTAGATCCACTCTGGAAGATTCAAAGAGAGAAAGTTTCTGCTCCTTCTACTGAAATACATCTGAGAACCTCCTAAATTGCCTCCCACAGCACAGCCTGGATGCCAGAGCACAGCCAGCCTGGCTTAGTGCTCTGCTGGGTGGGATAAGCAGGCGCTAATGAGGGAAAAATGTATGGAATGAAGTTGCAACATTTTTTGCTTTTTTCAATCAAGGCGAGAGGCCTCTGAAAGCTGGGCAAATCCTGAAATGCCAAAAATCCTCCAGCTTCCCCAAACATCTGCTTTATTAACACACACTTCTACACTCTTCTGTATCTTCAGACCTTAAGGCCTCACTTCTAAAACCAAAATCAAAATAACGATTTTGAATAGCTCAAAATAAGTTTTGCCATTAATTCATAACTCATCTTCCTCAGAGACCTAATGGATAGGTTATTTAATTTTGTGTATTTTACTGTTGCTTGTGCTGGAAAATTAGTCTTTTAAAGTGTCACTTCCAGCACACAGATTACAGAGCTGGACAGAGCACTCTGGGTAGCACCCAGACCTCCCCAGCCAGCTGTTTTGAAGCAGCACTGCACTGAGCTGTGCTGCTCTGAATGCTTTTAAGTTCGGATCTTTCAGCATGGCTAAAATCGATGCAAGTGTGTGAAAACCTACACCATCTTTAAACAGCCTCAGCTTGCTCTGAAAGCTTCAAAAATATTTTCTTAGAACACTGACCTGCAGCACACCCTCATAAGGCAGCGTTTTCTGCTGCCACAGGCACAGGCTCAGCTCTGTGCTGCAGCATCCATAGCGGCTTCCTCAGGAATAAGTCAGTCCAAGAGCTGATGGCACGGTGGTCACACCACCGGATTTCTGTGCAGTTCCTTCTAAACCTGTGCTTCTCACACTGTGGTCAGCAGGCTGCAGGACAAAGGGAAGAGGAAGTCTGTAAGCAGCAGCCAGTGCAGTCCCATCAGTGAAAGTTGGAGAGTGCTCTGTTATGCCTCAATGTACATGATATGAACGTTTTTTCCCTTAAAATGGAGGGAACTTGATGTAATTCTTAAAATGGCAACATTTCTCTATTGAAACACTTAAAAGTGAGGGGAAATGGCGATTCTGCCTCAATTTAAACCTTGAAGTTCACTTTAGAAGGGAGGCTCTCGTTTTAGAAGTCCACAACAGGAAGAGGATGGAAACCTCTAAACCTGAAGCTGCTGGTTTGATTTGTACGAGCAGCCTTTCACTAGCCCAGAGTGGCAGGGCTTTTGTCCAGCCTGACAAGCACACAGGTCTGAAGAGTCACCACTCCGTGTGTCAAGGACACTCGTATCTGACACTTGCTTTCAGGCAGAGCAAGCCCTGAAGGGACACCAAGGACTGCAGGGGCTGGGAGCACCTCACAGAGCACTGGAGACTAAGCCCAGAGGACAGCTAAGTGCTAAGAATACGAGTCATCTGTTCCCAACAGGAATCCCCCCACCCCACCGGCTGGAAAAACGCTCTGTGGGCCATCCCCCTGGTTTGGTTACAAAGGGGATGTGAGGGTGTAGTGCTTTTTAGTGAAAACTCTGAGCCAGAGCAAAGCTGCAGCTTAGATATTAATAGCTGAAATAGACACAGTCTATGGCTTGTGGTAAATGAGTGTAACAGTGTTATTAGAAGATTCCAAATTCCAAACTGCAGACTCAGGCTCCCAAGCTGGGAGAATGTGATGCTGTGTAAGACAACGACCACTGAGCAATGATCATGAAGATCCCAAACCTTAATATTATTACAGGTATTATTATTATTGTATAGGCGTAACTGCCCAGGAATTTCAGTGTTCACACTCCCTTGTTGGAGGCACCCAGCTCAAGCTGTGGTGCTTCCCTAAAGGAATCCATTCCTCAGGGTATGTAGAAACCTCGTAATGCTGTTAAGGGGCATGGCCTGTGTAATTTCTGTACAGGTTTGTAAGCTGTTTAGTATTTCTAGGGACAAAGGATGGAGGAGATAGGGTGTGTGGAGAAGGAAAAAAGGTACAAAAGCCTAGGGAAAATGTTAGGTCTTTGTGAGTAAAAGACCAAAGGAAAAGTGGCAAAGTGCCATAGCATTTTTATGCTTTGTTTTTAAAACAGTCAAATACCGAAGGCTTCAAAATATAACTGGTTTAAATGCAAAACTGTGGCTTTTATTTCCAAACATACAATAAATAGGTCCACCACAACTAGCCTCTAACTTCATTGTACATGGAAGGATTTTAAAATTAGTTTGTGCATATTTAAAAATTAAACTTCCCTTTGCACATAATTCCAGACATAACCAAACTGCATTACACACCAGCTCATGGTCTTGGCACTGTGACACAAGCAACCAATTAGAAACAGAGCTCTGTAGCCAGGACTAACAAAAATTGCATTTTGAATTGTTGATCTACCAACAATTTAATCTTTTTCTGCAGTATACAAAAAACTTTAGTACGTAAATGCTGCAAAGCAAGTTGTCTTCTCTTCCGTTTCTGTAGAGACTGCAAGGTAAGTGGATTTATTAAGTGTTCACTATTTGCTATATGATACAATTTTCATACCAAAATATCTTTACTGCATAGTAACATTCCATATTTTCAAATGCAAAAAGAGATTAGATGCAGTCTTTTAATGTTATCCCTCATCACTGAATTTAAAGACATTTTTAACCGCATCTCTGTTTCATCACAGTGCAGAAGGCCCTTAATATTTCAAGGATTTATTCAGTCATATTTTTAATACAAAAGTAGAGGCTGAGGAAAAGCCAGAGTAGTCTATACACAATGCACAGTCTGTGTACATTCTGAAGCTGTACCTCTTCAAGAACTAGTTATACACTCTTCAAACAAATCCCTTTATCCAGCAATTCAAAATACTTTAGATCAGAAGTTTTATATTAGAATCAATACAATATATGCATATAAATACATTTATACCCTTCGGTTGCTAAACAACCCAGATGGCTGCGAGGATGTGACCTGAAATGGTTCTCCATTGGCCTGGGATACCAAATTATGTCGGCAGCTAACTGTTAACCAAGAGAGTCACAGTAAAAAATGGAGATCTCTGCACAAGGTAGGTGTGCCACAGCATCAGTTAAGACTAGAAATACCAGGTGACACCCTGGCCCCTTCAACAGGGCCAGGATTTCAACTTCCATGAGATGCAACACACAGGCAACATTTTTTCCCTCTGCCGACGCTCCGTTCATAAAAAGTCTCAGCAGAACAAAAACCCAAAAAATACAACAAACCAAAGCAAAGGTTTTACAACTGCAAGTTTCCAAGACAGGTGCTGCAGCTTTCAAGAAAAAAGCAGAAGTTTTATAATTAAAAAACAAGGAAAAAAATAACAAAACCCAAACCAAAAAGCAATGTGCAAGTGTGAAACTCAGAAGACGATAGCAGGGATCAATCTAGACCTCGGTTCAGGCTGAAACACAGAACACGAACTGCCTGATGAAAGAACAGTTCTCACTGCAAATCTCATCTCCAGCTGAGGAGGGTGTTTGTGTATCTGTACAAAAACACTCCTGCCCTACCCAGGACAGCCTGGGGCGGCAGCTCGAGGGTTCCGAAGGCCAGGCGGCCCCAGCCCCTGGGAGGGACAGAGCCACCAGCACCGACTCCCCATAGCCCCACGGGTGCTCCAGGGGCTGTCTCAGCACTGGGCATTGCTGCAGCAGAAGTGTTCTCAGCTTGGCTTCTGAAAGGACGCAGAAATGTTGGCTCTCCGAGTATCCTCCAAAGGTGCTAGAGGTTTTAAGTTTGAAGCGTTTCTTCCCACAATGCCAGGTATACAAATGTGTATCTTTTTAAATAATATTGCACATAAAAATAATCTTAAAATTTGTAGTGAAAGCAGGGTTGAAGGACAGTGTTTTCCGAAAGAGAATAAAAAGCTACCTGTACATAGTAAGTTTTAATTTAAAGAACGCCAAGATTATTCAAAATCTAAGCACATAATACTGACAGAAAAATGTTAAAATTGCACAATCTACATATAAATTAATTTGTAAATACTTAAAAGTTTTTAAACATTGAATACTCTTGATTTCACAAATCAGCTAGGTCACTGTCAAAGGATCAACTTAATGAGTTAGAAGTACTTTCCCCCAGAAAAAAACAGAAACAAAAAGATTTGCAGTCTCAGATGAAGCACTGGAAAGAGTTAAAGCATTTCAGCTCAGAGGTAGTGCTAAACACATCCAACTAGAAGTCCATTATATTTGCTCTATGATGAAATAACGTAGTAAAATGTAGAAAGACTATAAAATTTACAAAAATAAATAGTTCTGAATGCTTTAGAAAATGCAAGAGACTTTGTTGGTACATGTCTTGATCTGCTTCTCTGACCAAAAGAAAGCAAAGCATGTCTCATTTTTAAAATATACCCATCTCTAGTAACGTGTCTGCAATCCACACAATCTAACTCTGCAACTTGACAGATGCCAGCTTGGCATAGACTCTGATATTAAAAATAAAGTGGAGGCTTTGTAAAAGATCACCTCATATGAAATTTGCTTTGCATGTAAATTCTTCTGTCAAATTAAAAATTGCACATAAAAAAGTTTATTGAAAGAGGCATGAGGGGTGATGAGGGTATGTGCCCATTGTTCCACATACACCCTGGAAGGAAAATGATGATTGCACAGTTCTGATAAATAATTTTTAAAAAAAAAAATCTGCCACTTTTTTGGTTTGTAAGTTTTGGAATTATTTAGAAAATCCTACTATGGACAAATTATTGTTTAGTTTGCTTTTTAAAGAATTCTTTACAACTTTTCCAGTGGCTTTTATCCTGAAACCAAATGAAAGTGGCAGTTTAAAAGTATCTTTGGGTAAAACAAGTATCAGGATCCAACCAGAATTTCCATGATGTGGTCTAACTCACTCAGATCTGTTCTACATATCTGAATGTTGTTTGCTGAAGAAGAATTACAAGATGGAAAGGTTTTCAGTGGTTCTTCTGTAGCAAGAGATGGTGATCTGGGCGGCATCAGTGGAGGGCAACAGAAGTCTGAATCATACATTGAAGTGTCAATATCTTCAAAAATGTCATCTATTGCCAAATCCTTCAAGTAACTGGTTGAATTTGAAATCTCAAAGGAACCAAACACACATTCAGCTCCCTTCAAATCCTGTCTATCATCTTCTGGTTTCAGACCAGTATTTTCTGGAAACTTTGGCTGGTCATCTCCAGTAGGAACCAGACAAGTAGGTGGGCTTATATCTTCTACAAAGTCTAAATCCTTCAGAATAGACGAAATAGCAGATGACATGTCGTCGTCTGAAACGATCAGCAGGCTGTTTTCAATGGGGTCTTCTACAGATCGCAGGTCACAACAGAGAGACTCTTGCTGACCAATACCTGAAGGCAACTGAAGGGCAATCCCAGGTGACTCCATCCCTGTGTAGCTGTGAGAAGCAGGAGCAATGCCAGGGCAGATGTTCACTGGCTGCTGGTTACTCTCTTGTCTCATCTCCTCCTGAATCTGCCGCACGGTGTTGGCGATGAGGACAGAGCGGTGCAGGTTCGGCTCCACCAGCATTTTGTACGTCTGTAACTTGGTGAGGCACATGTTGAGCACCAGCTGCCTCTTGAGTGGGTATGGCAGACTTCGACTGGAATCAAAGGCACTCGAGAGACCAGCCATGTTCTCCTCATAGTCACTCAGCTTGCGCTTTAGGCCTCTCCCCAACATGAACCTGGAAGACAGAAATTATGAATTAATCTTGGGCAGGCCCAACAGACAATTCTGAAAACCCTGTAGTGTACAATGTATTGGTTAACTTAAGACTTTTGATGTCACAGAACAACAAGAGATGGAATGAAATCCCACACAATACTACTTTTATCGACAAGATGCACTTTCCAGCTACATTGTTTAACGGCAACTTTTTTTTTCTAAACAGAAAACATGGAAGAAATACACTAACTCTTTTTTAAAAAAGCTATATACTTCTAAGTATATCCGACTGTCCACATGAAAAAAAATAGATGCTTATGTTAAGGATCAAACACCTATACAGAATATTTAATCGTTTCCATTTTAACATTCATTCTTGGGTACATCAGGTAAAATTTCAAAGACAGTTTTCAACGCCCATTTTGAGCTCATTAAGGCATTCTAATGTCTTGCCCAGTGTCTCTGAGAACTCTCTATAGGACTGATTTTTCTCCTTTTTCTTTGGTGACCCAAAATTGTTTTACAGCAAGACCAACAGCAGGGATCCTTATATCCTTCCATGGGATCTTCCTATCCATTCCACAGCTCGGTAGTTTGGTTAAATGGTGAGAGGAAATCTGGCTGGGCCACTGAGCTCACAGAGAGACAATCACTGCTCATGGCTGCTGGTTCACAACCTGCTGCTGACTTCATACTAAGAACATAAGGCAGGAAGCTATCAAACAGCATTTTAAAAGTGACCAATTTTGGTAAATAGTTAGGGGAAAAAAATAGAATTTAGTTGCTTTCATTCTGCTTTGTGTGCTCTTGCACTGAAACACAGTAGGTCTAGAACAACGTGGTACAAAAACGGTACACACACACACATCTAAAATGTAAGTGATCCAAATAAATACCTGCTTGGATACTTTGCAATTACCATCCCAAGTCTAAAGTGTTTTATTAGAGACAACAAGCTCTATGTAATCACTCATATAAACACAGAAAAGGAGTATACTGTGCACAGAAACACTGCTAAAATCTCAGTTACACACATCCTAAAGTGTCCGTGAATACATATACCTCAGTCCCAAACAATTAAAAAAAATTAAGCAATCATAAATTATACACCAGTGGCAGATTAAGGGCAGATCCTTCACGCACAATGATCCAGACCCTGCATGCTGCCGAGGGCCTCCCAACTTCCTTTTCATGTGAGCACTGGATACTGCCAGCAACAGCTCAGCTGATGGCCGCAGCTGCCAGCTGCTAGCCTGTTGCTAGACTTTTGGGGACAAGGAGAAGGCAGCAGGATAAAGCCTCTTTTACTCTCAGGATTTCTCCAGATTTGCAGGAGGCATGGCAGGGCTCCATGGCTACATCCATCTGCCCAGACAAGGCTGTTGGAGAGCTCGGCTCCTCTGGAGGAACAGAAAGCAAGCAAGCAGTGCATCCTCCTCAGCAAGACACACAAGAGAAAACAGACAGCTGCTACAGGAGTTTAGGTGTCAGACTTCTCAACTGTACACTTTTTTTTTTTTTAAAGGACATATCTGGATGAAATTCAACTTGTCCTAGGACTGCATTTTTACTTAGGAGGGAGTAGTCTGGCCTACCTTCAGTTCACTAACATAGTCACTCTTGAAACAGCAACAAAGTTTAATTACTTGTAATTTTACCAGTGCTGCAATTTTTAAACTTTGGAACTCTGTTTTTCTCTAAAGTTTTCTGCTAAATTGCCACAGCACCAGCTGAATCTCTTTAAAAATCAGAAGGTGTGTGGATGTGGTAGGACTATTCACCTGGGTCATCTTCCCACACTGATCACGTATCGCTCTCCCACTCTGGCACCCCACTAATAGCCAGTACTGAGTACTCCATTACAACAAAATCAGAACAAATCTGGATACAAAGCTCAGGCACAAAATATAATAACTAAGTATTCTGGGGAGGCAGTGTCTGTGTCAGGCATCCTCAGTCAAACTACTGACAATATTGTCAATAACTGATAATTTTTGACACAATCTGTGGAAAATCAAAGTTATGCAGGACAAGTAGACTGTTGCTAAATATACCAACTCTCATCATGAAGACAATAATTTATGCAAATCATAAAGAACTCACAATAAAATTGTGAACTCTCCATTTTAAGTAGCATTTAAATGTTGTGCACTACCTAATGCACTACCTCACAGCATCACTCTAAGAAAAAAAATCATACATCAAAAAGGCTGTATCTTGACTAAGCGCCATCATTCCCATGCACTGCACACTAGTGGAGTTTTTTTGTTTAGTTTTTTTTTTTTTTCTCTCAATTAATTAAACAGACCAAAATTTACACCTGTAAGGGAATGAAGTAATGACCACGCAGGGAACAGCAGTTCTGACATTTCATACATAGAATGCTTGGTTTTGATATTTTACTGCTTTTAATATTTTTTTTAAATATACATTTACACTTCGTTAGGCACACTGGACATACTATTCTTATCTCTTTGAATTATATAAATAACATTAATTTCTAACATCTCAAAAATGTGCTAGTATTTAAATTCTGTAAGCAAGCTTAAAGAGCAAGCAGACTGATACGCAAGGATGTATAATTTCACAAAAACAACTTAAAATTACATGCTTTACTTTTCAATTCAAACAGTAGTCTAGTTAGACTAAATACTTCATGCTCATATAGGCAGACACCCCTTTCATTCCTCAAATTTCCTTCATAAAATTTGTCCCAGAGCATTTCAGAAATATGTAACAATGCTTGAGCATGACAGCACTTGACTATAAAAATGAAGAGCAAGAAACACTATTTGCTCCAGCTTCAAAATGTTTCTACTTAATGTACTCCTGACTCTCAAGATGTTTTTTAAAACGCGCAAACATAGTACTACCCTACATTTTAGAAATTCTGTCTAACACTGATTTTTTTCCTAACAGGAAGGATCCCTAACTCTCCCTCCAGCAGCTAGACGACTTCAAAGGTTACACAAAAATTTGGAAAAGGCTAATAAAAACCAGAGTACCATTGGTACAGCGGATTTAAAAATGACTAGTGTCATGGTTGCTACAGGAGACATGAAATTTCAGTTCTTGTCAAACACACTCAGCTGCTGACCTACAAAAGACACAAAGCCCCTTTGTTACCAGCTAATCTACATTTTATCAGGCCTTTTGCTTTACTTTCTAACACAAGAATTTCTGATGGGATCAGATCCTTAACAAACTACTGTGTATTTTCTGAGTAGCTTGTTCTTCTGTAGTGCTGCGTTTTGACATCTCATCCCAAACCCAGAACTCAGTCAGATGCTCTCTTTCGCAGCATTACTTTGCAGCAGGAGATGCTGATGGCATTACTGAATTATGCAATGCTTACTCCGCTTCAATTTTTGGTAGTAGGGCAAACAAGCAGCCGTGCACACAAGAACCCCCAGTGCCCAGATGAGGAGCAGTGTCAGCCCTTCCATCAGCTGACAGGAGGGCACAGCCAGCTCAGAGGAGCACAATCTGGGCACACTAAAGCACAGAGAGTCTCCAGAAACTGCACTCTCCTTACTCCAGCCTAATTCCAAGAACCTACTCAGATCTCAGAAAACTGGATCAAGTAACAGGATTTTGAGATGTGCCAATCTGATAACTCTGTAATTTGTAAGTAAATAAACTGAATAAAAATTAAAGTTTATGCCAACTTCAAATGTGAGGTCCGTACATAGCTGTTCAATTATAAAAGTAGCAAGCTCTTAAGTCACTCTCTTCTTGAACTTGAAAAAGTTCCACAACAAAATTTTTTTTCCATTCAGATGATCTATTTAAGAATCTTTTGTCATGAAAAAAACAGAAACAATGAGGAACAACACATCTCAACTTTTTTTCTGGCATTTTCTCATCCTTTCTCATTATAGTAATGCAAACTGAGCCACAGGCTGTTTATGGCAGAATGCTTTTTCAATTAAAGTCATTTTTCAGATATAGAGAAAAGGAAGCAAACTGAACTCAGTATTTGAGAGTACCAAACTCTCTATTCACATCACTGAACTACAATGGAGTCTACACAGAAATTCTGCCCTGACTGGATGTTCCTCAGTTCCTTCCAGTCCTCCATGGAGGACATTTCATAGCAACTCCTCCCTGCTAAGATGGGAAGAAGCATCCAAGCTCTGTAATCCTACACCATACCAGGGTTTGAAAAAACTTGGGAGGGAAGAGGCACATCCCTGGTTGGCAAATCCACACAATACCAAACAAACAGGCCTGGTCAGGGTGCAGCTACTCAGAAGAAACATTCCAGGCTACCAAGAAAAATTCACATTGCGATGTGTTGTGGACAATAGAAGGCCCGTGCCACCATTTCAGCTCCATCTGTCACAGGGTCTGACAGTGCAGCTGCCACTGACACATGGTTGGGAAGTACAGCTGGGAACACTCTCAAGGAATAAATGCAACATGTGAAAACTCTCAATTACTTCTATCTGGGCAAACTACTACTTAAAAACTTTTTTGGAAGATGAGGGAGAAGAACTAAACAGCGAAGTTAAACAATGTTTAGAACTCAGGACCTCACAGAGCTTTAATTTTCAGCAAAGAAGAGCTTCAAAAATAATGAGTGTATCAAACACAACTGCCACGGTTAGTATTGCCTGAACATGAACTTTTCATGCACAAAACAAGAGCTGTAATCAACTATAAGACAGTTATTTATTTACCATTAAATATGTTTAAATAGCAAGATCATCAAAAAAGTATCTTGCCTTCACTATGCAGGTAAATATAATTTAATTCATAGGGGTTCCTTTTGGCTTTTCTTTTTAGAATATTATTAAATTCAGACTTGCTTGATCCTTTCCATACAACCACACCATTGCATTTTTCAGCCCAAGACTGTCTCAAAGTGAAATACTGCTTTTTCTTACAGGACAAAAATACCAGCTTTGCAGATGTGTAAGCACCTCATGAGTGAAAGCTGCCTGTCCAGTTCACGGTAATGCAACTTACGTATTAAAATCAAAATTAGAGACTCCTTGCTATTGTAATTTGGGCAATTCCCTTTCAAAGTCTCCTTTGTCTCGTGACTGCAGAAACCATGTAAGAGTAAAGAAAGACGGAAGTCTCTCTGGGCTGTAGACTTGCGTTAGTGACGGACTAAGGCTGGCTGATAAGCTGGTGTCCTGCTCTCCCCTCTCTTCCACGGACACATCTCACAAGCTCACATCTATCTGCAGGAAGTGCAAAGGAAGACAAACATCCCACGGTTACGGCTGTTTCCCAGAATTATTTGATGTAGGCTGCATACTACTTTTAATGATAATCCTTCCCCTACGCGACACACATTTTAGCTTAGGCAACACAACTTCACCAACAGTTTTAATTAAGTGCTGGACTGGCTATTGGCTCGTATTTCATATTTCTATAAAGTATTAACATAAAGTATTTCATATTTCTTTCATACTTTCGTAGAAGGAAGTGCACAAGAAAATGGAAAGGCTGAAGGTGCAGTTAACAGACAGCACAAATCCCTTCCTCCCATCCGGGCTTAGTGCTGATCACTTGGATGTGCCTTACATAACACCATAAGCTGTCAGACCACACAGAACAGTGCCTCTGATCTAGGGTCTCCAGCAAGTGCTGCAGATCCCCACACCACATCTCAGCTGTTACCAAGAGCAAGTGAGGGAAGGACTAAACACCTTAGGAAACACCAAAGTAAAAAGCAATTTGGACCTGAACACACTTTCAAATATACAAAAATGTGTTCAAGTCCATTGCCTCCCCATCCCCCCCTCAGCCCTGCCCCAGTTTAGCCAAGATGAGTAACTGCTGGAGAAGTCACAAGTGACTAAAAGTGTGCATACAGGGAGGAGTGCAGTCCTACCAGCTTACTCCCCTATCTAAACTCCTATGCAACAACTTCTTCACAGGAGTCAGAAACTACCAGAAAACAGCAGCTCAAAGAAAGGAGACTTAATGTCAACTTTTTGGTCAACAAATCTTGACCTATAACATGCCCAAGTCTGGTACAAAGTAACTAGAACACAGAACCAAGATATGCTACTGTTCAGACTCAAGAAACCCCAACAAAAACAACAAACAAACCCCAAAACAAACACAGACACACACACTCCAACCCCAAAAACAAAACAGAAAAAAACCCCACACCTAAGGATTTCCACACATTCTGAAAGTAAGACTAGCCTGAATAGCATTCATTAGGTATAGGAAAGGAATGAGAGGAAGACTGAGTTTAGCACAGAATTGTTCTGGAATTAATAACTTTCCCACTGTCATTCACTATGTGTGGAAGTAGAAGATAAACTTGTATCATACACAAATATTCTAGGAGCTGAAATGATATTTAGGAAGCACTTGGAAGTAAGTTTTACCTCGATTTAGAAGTTAGTTTGAAACCCCCCACAACAACCTGTTTATGTTATGTCTAACGGGATCTGGAAAATTCCTGCACTTAAGGACATCTTTTAAGTTTCCTTACTCCCACTGCATTTCACAAAGCACTGATAAGAGCTTTGCTTTATAAACTATGGCAGCTGAGTTTCAGAGCATGACACTTCACTCTGGAGAAGGAACTCCTCTGTTAGGATCTGTACCTTCCACAGCTAAAACAAGTGGATCCAGGCTGTTCCCAAGAGTAACTGAACCACATTCTCAGCAGCTGATATCTAACACTACAGTGTAAGAGAGACCTGCTGAGGGAACTCCAGTGTTCCAGTGCTCAGTAGAGAGAAACTTCCATCCTTAAAAAACCCCAAACTAAACCACTATCACTCTTGTCCATCACCTGTGTATCTCATTCCACAGTTACTAATAAAGCTCACATGTATATTTTTAATGAGAATGTGTTTAGCAAAGTTTTTTCCAGGAATTTTGGGTGGATTTTTTCTTTTTTCAGTAGAACAAGGGCCTGGAATCATTTAATCTAAGGATCAATAGTAGTTGGCAAAAGCTAATACATGATCAAGAGTTACTAAACTCAGAAACTCCCACAGTAGAACTAAACTATAATTAAGTAAGAACATAAAGGACTCATAAAGGAAACAACAAGAACCAAACCACCACGGTTTCACCAAAGCATCTCACTGGAGAGACAAAGGATCATTAGATCTGCAAATGCAGTGATACACCTCTTCACAGCTTGTTCTAGTCAACGGAACAGTTCTCAATCCATTTTCCTTACTCTATGTGCTTCAAATAGAGATACTGGATGCATTCACCTACATAACAGTGACACACGTTTTAGGGCTACAGCGATCTCAAAGATCTACTAATAAAGGAACTTATAGCTTATCAAATATTAAAAATTGGCATGCCCATACTTTAACAGAAAAAACTGGGCATTAACAGTAAAAGCAAACAAGACAAAAAGCTCTTTTCCTGATAGAGAACCGTGCATTTACTCTTTCAGTACCCAAATCAGAAATCACTGAATTTTCTCTTGTAGCACACAACTTTACTTCAGTGTCCCAAGTGCCACCTTCTCAGAAGACAAGATGGTAACACTCAGTTTTAGCAGCTGAACAGTGAATCTCACTGTAAGCTTTAAGCCTCAGTTAACCAATTTCCAAGAAAAATGTGATCTTATGGCAGTATGCTTTGTTGCATTGTAATAATTCCCCTTTATAAAAAACAGTAATGCAAATTCAGAATACTCAAACTGAAGAGTTTGTATTATCCACGAAGTCTAAACACCTCACTTTATATTATATATCCCATTTTTAAAGACATATTTCAGTTTTCCATTCTAATCCACAAATAACATCTGCAGCCCATTATGAGAACGTGCCCCATGCACGTAAGATACAATTTCATAAAACCATACAAGTAGTTACCCTTAGGAAACAGAAAGGAGTCCAGGCAGGAAGATTCTGGATTTTGCATAAAGCGTGGTCATCCAAGAGTCTTGAACTATCCCAGAGGCCAAGCCATCCACCAAGGTAGGATGATGTGACTTAAGAGGAAAAACAAAACAAAACCAGAGTATTTAATTACTATATGGTGGTTTTTATTTTTTTAAACCAGAAGCATTAAGCACACAATTCAATACAATTTTTTCAATGATTTGTGCTAAATTCTATTAAAACAGATAAATATGGGTAAAACCCCCTAAAGTTCATGAATACACTGAAATAAGAGGACCTAACAGTTTCACCTGTGAACACATAAAACATGGAAATTATCTTTCATAAATGAGTATTACAGAATGCTGACCCTCTAAGTGTTATGCTTTAGGATAAGGATTTGCACCGATATTTCTTCAGGTTATCGAACATCAGTTTACAATTGTAATCATCTCCAAAATCACACAATCAGGAGAAACAATACCATGCACTGTGAAGAACTACATTTCAGAATTATCTCCTAACACTTAGAGGCTGCAAAAGCAGTCAGATTTTTATTTAATTTCCCAACTTTCCTCTATTTCACCATACACAAAACCAGTATGAGAAGATATTTGACAAGGTGTCCTATGATTGTGTCTAATACTCAGTGTGGCACCATTTTCATCAAAGCCCTGATATAGCAACATCTGCAGTATGGCTAGAGACCACATGGATTAAATCATGGATTAACTCAAGGCATTGGAAACTGGGAAATGTGAAAAGGCTAAAGTGACAGTAAACTATAGACTAGGCTAGGAGATGTGGAAGGAATCGCACGATCCATGCTCTTGAGGTCTCACCTCCACCCGGAGAATCAAACAGTTGTGAATTCCAAGAATTAAAGCCCTTGCAGGGGCTAAGAGTCTGCAGCCAGGACTGGATCTGACATGCCTGTTTGTGCATATCACACATACAGGCACCCGACCCAGCTACGGCAAACCGCCTCCAAATGCACCGCAGGAGCAAGGATCAGTACTATCTGGATAAACACAGTCCTTCATGATCAAAAATCAAGAGTTCATACATTATTTCACAAATCTTAAAATAATACGTAGTGAAAGGCAGTCTTACATTCAGACAGACGGGCAAGTAAACGCCTACAGTGCATCTTACATAGCAACTCATAGCCTGATGCTACCAAAGGGCTCCTCCGCTTACAGAACCTCGGAACTGTAAAGATGCAGTAAAACAGCAGTAAAATGCCCGTGACCTAAGCAAGCCAAATCTAACCCACAGCAACAAACACATTAACATCTCCCTCCTCCTCCTAGAAGCTGACTTCTTTCCCAATATAAGGAAATCCACACTATCTGTAAATAACAATAGTAGTAACAATAATTTTTAAAAAAGCCCCAAAGAGACAAATGAAGATTCATAACCTATTTGCCCTGAAACAGCAGGACTTCAGATGGTCACTATTGAGGTTCATTAAAGTGTATTTGTTAGGCCACAGGGAGAGGTATGCACTCACTGCATTTTCTATATACCGAATATAAGAACACACATTTTAGAGTTTTAGGATTCTTTAACGCTAAAGTAACTTCACAAAGCTAACAAGCATACTAAAATGTTGAAAAGTTTTAGATTGTAGCACCTTAGCTAAAAAACCCCAAACCCAACAAAATTAGAAGCGCTGGATAAAAAAAACAGTACTGTTACTTGTATTTTAGAAGTCCAATATTTTGCTAGAAGGAGATGAAGTCAAGAAGCTTTCAAATTTAATTTCTTTATTATATACTTCAAGGAATTCCTGCAGAAGTAACTGCGGAGGTTGTGACTTTTGCCCTGTATGATTTCACACTGGGATGAGCGTCAGGAAGAAGTACAGAGGTACGGTTATTAGGTTTAGTTTTTACAATCTGTTAGGAAAAAAAGGTAACTACAGAAGACACAGAGTAGCTATAAATCACTATTAATTATATCTCTAGTGGATTACTTTTTGTTTCTTCCCATCTCCCGTTCCTAGTACCTGTTTAGGGGTCACCTTAGAATTCTGAGATTACAGCATCATTTCAATGTTAATAGTATTTCCCACATTGCAGTTAACTGCCTAAACTACAGAATTTTAGCCACATCAAAAATAAAGTGGAAAACTACTGCATAAGGCTCCTACCTATGCTTTTGGAAATGAGCATTCCAACAGAGTTTGGAAAATTCCAGCCCTAACTAGGGCAGAAATTATTAACTGCACCTATTTGCGAGCTTAATCTGCAATATGCATAGAAGAGACCAACCTTAGGCTCCTCCAGTCCTATCCACCTGCTCGTAGCCCAGACTAACACACGCTTACCGAGCCAAACAAAACCTGCTATTAAAAATGCAACTGCAGCACATACATAAGTCGCAACTAACAAGCAGCAACGATCAGGAGTGCCAGGATGGAAACGCTGGGATTCAGGGAAAGCCCTTTCCTGCCGCCCTCCCGCAGCCGCTCCCGCGGCTCCTGCCACCATTTGGCCTTTGTGGAAGGAGTGTCGGTGCTTCCTGCGGCCGTCCCGCCCTCCCCCCCCGCGGCCGTGGGCAGCGGTAACCAGAGACAACCTTGGGCTTCCCGAGCTGCGAAAAGTTACACTCCTCCCCCTTCCTCCGCCCGGCTCGCTCAGACCCCGGCCGGGCTAATTATAACTGCGCGAACAACTTCCAC
>VZTE01003568.1:139426-173699 GCA_013397775.1 Eulacestoma nigropectus
TAGAAAAATAAAGGTTTTTTATTTTTTTTTTTTTTTTTTTTTTTACCAGGAGAAACGAAGCATGAGAAGCTGAATTAGACTCAGACACATTATTAAAGCGATAGGGAGACAAGCTGATTTTACAGACTGGTCTCTGCAAAGTCAGAACAGTTGTAGGCACACATCAGTTCTGCATGGTGACTGTGCAAGTTTCAGCAATACCCATTCTTACATCTGCTGAGCCAAGATATCAGGCTTGTAAAAGCACGTAAGATTTGGCATAAGTTTTAAGAATGTAATAAAACAGGATATATATTTCTGTTTAAATGCTTAACTCCACAAATGCCTACTCACCTAACACCTTTCCTGTTAAGCCAAGTAGTGTCTGTAAATTGTTTTAACTAGGCACAGCTTCCTCAGTAAAGGAATGCACTCAGCTAGATGCTTTGTACAGTAATAAAGTATAGAGTTATAAATACACACATGTGCATTTGACAATTTAACAAATTATCAAATTATACTGATTCCTAGCTATAACATGCAGACTGATGCACACTAAGGAGGTGGGGAAGAGCATTTTTGAAATATCTTAACATGAAATTGCTCGTTTAATGAAAATGGAGGGTGTGGGGACAGAGGGGAACACCCACAATTGCTCAAACCTGTGGGTTTTCAACACAGTTCTGAGAGCAGTTTTGGGAAAGTTTCCCAGAGGAACAGAAGATACTTAGTTATTCCAATCAAAGCTGATGTTCCCTTTATAAAACTCTCAAACTGCCTGGCTCTGTTTTACCCTAAGACATCTGCTGTCCAGTTCACTGGTTCAGACACAGAAAAACATCAAGAAAAGTTACCTAGGGATTTATAATTTTTGAAGGAATCTCTGATACTACAACAAACAATACCACATAAGCCAGGTTTATTTCACTGTGAGATATGACAGTTTGTGTCTATATTTGGATCCTCCTGAATCAGCATTTATTGCTGCAATACCTATGAGTGATCTCTCAATTAAGACATGTAGCATTGGCTTCTCTTTGGTCCAGCTATATCCTGTGGACTGAACTTGCAAGTGCCTCTATGCTATTTTGTCCTTTAACATGAAGTTATTAAGTGAGAAAGAAAAGTTCAACTACTATAGCAACTACAAGTTATCTTATGCCAAGGGTAATACAAAGAAATGTTTTCCAATTCACTGAAGACTCACACCAAGTGCATGGTTTCATAAGGTGGAGCCAATAAGCATTCAACTGTTGAGTTTGCAAAATTCAGCAAAATTATATGATCTTTCCTCAAAGCAGATGATTCTAAACCATATAAACTCAGTGGTCTCCTTTTTCTTGAAGTGATACTCAAATGTTCTCAACACCCCCTTGGCACCCCCACCTCCAATCCCCTTTCCAGGTTTGAGAATCTGCATTGTAGGTAAGGTCACTCATGGGAAGGCAGAGCCTGTCGGACACAGCAAGGTTCTCTTTTCACGTTCAGCAACTTGCTTGGTTCAGATCTACAGAAAACAACCACATTACTGACAGATGTCTTCCCCTGGCACAGCCATGGCCAACACATTCCAGAAATCAATCCGTATTTTCCCCCTTCCCTACTCCTTGCTAGCTTGGGGCTTTTCCCCAGTAACAGCTTCTGATGGTAAACATTTGTTATTTTATAATAAAATCATAGGCTATACTCTAATTATCCCTTTCCCCCAAAAAAGTCTCCTAGGAAGAAGCTTAGTTATATACACTCTAAACTGAATGTGGTGGAAGAAAAGACCACTATCCCATGTTGTATTCCATTTTTTGTTATTTAAAAAAAGCCAAGACGAAACCCTTGGTAAGAGTGGAGCATATTAATTATGGCAAGACATCATGACATACCAACCAGTGAGATTTAAAGGCCACTAATAACACTTTTTGTAGTAATTAGTGCAAGATAGTTATCCCATAAAAACAAATATTTGATGGTACACTTCACCGACAAACAATTCACTTGATGACATTTACATATAAATACACATAAATAAAAACCTACATCATTTAGGTTTGTAGTTAACAAAAAGTATGGTCTGAAATGAATTAAATGTAATTGTATATAGCTGGATCAAAGCTCTTCCTATAATGATACTCAAGTATGTGGGGTATGAAAAGCATGTATGCACAATTCTCAATTTAGTAAAGTACTACTCTATAAAACAGAATCATGAAAACAGCTCTTATATTTTAATGTGAAGTATAAAATTGTATATTTACATTTACATACATTTTACTGAACTACATTGGGTAGCTCATGGTAAAAAACATCCCTTTTTGAAAATCTTGCAAAAAATACATCAACTGCAGATATGATCAAAAGTTACTAAGTTAGCAGCTGACATAACATCTGTAGTAAAAAATATATTTTAGGAAAATACCTGGGAAAATCTAAACACCAATAAACACTTTAAAACTATTTTTGAAGTAAAAATTGTAGCAAAACCCAGAAGAAGCTAGCAAGAATAACAAAAAATATTGGATACCGCTCTTTAAGAGCCACGTAGCGACTTAAAACAGAAGCAGCAGGTATGGTAGTTTTGTGGTGTAACGAAGTGGAAACCGGAGGAAAATAGGAAACCAGTTATCCAACTTCCCTCTCTGTTTATTACCATTTTTACGGGAGAAATATAAGATGAGTGAATCCCTCTCCCTGAGGATATCCTCCATCAAAGGCTAAAACAAATTGGTAAAAGGAACCCAATTTCAAGAGCCTTGGACCCCAAACGTAGAAACATTTACCGTATGTACTTACAGTTCAATGGATGATAAATCAGATTATTACACCACAAGTTGCAGGTTAACTTTAAGAGTTAACACTATTTTGCAAAATGAAGTGCTTCTTAATATATATGTATCTATATAATATATAGATATTTGTAAAATACTCGTGCAGATGTGATAGAACAAACTGTGGAAATTGCTTTCTCAAGTTTTTTCTTCCCATTAACGGATCTTTACCTCCTATACAAGGAGGTTCAGGATTCAACAAGGATTTCCACAATATGATCAAGGTCATTAAGATCAGATTTACAATTAGAGTTAGAAGCTGTATTTGCTGGAGAAGAAAATGTTTCAAGACTATCACAGTGTCCCATTTTTGTGTTGCTCATCATGCCTGTTAACATAGTATCAAGATCATAGTAGGAATTGTCAACTTCTGAAAACAGATCTTCAACAGAATTAGGACTTTTATTCTCCAGTGTCTCAAATATTTGATCTAAAGATTTTTGAAAGTTTCCTTTATTTTCTTGTGGATTCTCCATTTCCCACATGTTGCTCTGCAGGTTTCTCGGGGCTTGCACTGAAGAGGCTGTTGACATAGTTTCCGAACTATCTTGTGCCTGGTCACTCTCAAAGTCTTTACTGAAAGTACCATAGCCTGGAACATGCTTTCCCTCAGCTTGATCCCGAGATGAACGACAGAGGATATCTGTTGAAACAAGACGATCCAGGGATGCCTGCCCTGCACTCTGTGTATTTATCATCTGCCAAGTCCCATCTTGAGTCATTTCCTCTTGGATCTGCCGTACCGTGTTGGCTATAAGTACCGAACGACAAAGGTTGGGTTCGACCAGCATGTGACACAGCTGAAGTTTCACCAAGGACATATCTAAAAGCGACTGCCGCTGGAGATTATAGGAAGGAATAGCCTTAATACCAGCCAGAGTCCCTTCAATATCTTCTTCACCATCAAAACATTTTCTCTTTAATCCTCGCACAAACATTGTGTCCTGTTAAAAAAACCAAACAAATAAAAAAAAAATCGTGTACAACACAAACAGCTCAAGAGGGAGGGGAAAAAAAAAAGAGACTAAAAAACAGAACAGCAAACTTTAATCTTTTATTAAAAAGCAAATTCTTTTAAGATAGAAACATCAGAATTGTCATACCATGTTCTAGAATGGCCAGTGTGGTACAACAGGGGTCAGGAACATATGGACTGAGTCCCAAAGGCGACATTCGGGAACCAGGGGTGAGCAGGTCCACAAGGCATGGCATCGGAGAGAGGCAGGGGCTCCCAGCTCCTGGCTCCCATTAAGCTCCACACTTGATGGAAGTCAGGAGCCACTGCCTTGCACAGAAGCAAACATCTCACCGGCTGTATTTCACCTACTGGAGAGGCACTTTCTCCTCGCTCCTCCCGAGTTTCTACTGGCATGCTTAACCTCTAATTTTGGAAATAAAAATACAACCTGGCACACCATCTTTAAAAGATTTGACCCCTCCAGAACATTAACATGCCTAACAGAGTAATACGAAAAAAAAAACAACATGGGCAGCATATGTGAAAAGATTAGCTTATTTTGGCTATAAAGAGAGTAATATCTAGACTTGTTCCATGTAACTTGAGACATTCATCAGAGGTGCCCAAAGCAGTCCTTCCGGTTCCCTTCCTTGGGTAAGTGAACTGCGTAATTCCAGTAAGAACTGGGCAAGTCCAGTAAGGATAAGTCACAGTCATCCTCTGTATGGGCTTCTGTACTCCTTTCCCAGTTGACTGTAAGATAGCAAAATTCCTGTATTCCTAGTTTAGGTTCACCAGCTAAAAATACACAGGGTGCATACAGGCATCTCAGTATTCACACCTAAAATCCCTTCCTGAATTTTCCAAGGGGTGCCTCTCAAGTACCAGCCTCAGCTCTTCTTCTGAATTGCACTAATTTTGACAACAGTGCCCCATGCAACTATTGCAGCTGGTACCTTGAAATACAAAGTAACTTTTTAAAAATACAAAATATATCACTTCTTTTAGTCTTATAAAAATTAAGCTGCAAATGAAAGCTGGTACCTGATCTTTACATTTATGCTTCTTCCTGATTTCCCTTCTAGGTCTTCTGTCCTTAGAATTCCTGTTTGCCCAATATTTGGGGATTTTTATTTCAAGGTAGTGACCCAAACAAAACAGTTTTTCAACTAAAAGCTGATAAAACCAAAATACTATTGCAGTGTCTTTCTATATCATTTCCAATTTTCCTTGATAAGCCCTAAACTCTGCCTTGCTTTTCTGGTTGCTACGGTACAATCCACGTATTTTCAAGGAATTCTCTCTCAGCTTTTTCAGAGACACTGAAAATCCACTAAAGGGCAACAACACTGTTCCTTTCAAAATACATTACATGCTTATCTACTGTGAAAACCTGGGGATAGCACAGTAGCTAGATAAACACTTGGTCTGACTCTGTACAACACTTGTTACATTGCTGTATATATCCATGAAATAACCTTCTTTGGAATTTGCTGAGTCTTAAAAGATTTCTTTCCACTGAAAGTACAAAACTCTTTAGAAATCATAATGTACAGAGACTACAATATAGAATGAACTTGGTCTTGTGGTTTTTCATAACTTCTTAAAAGCTATCCATGGATTAGCAATGTATGAAATACTTTGGACGTTTCTTCTAAAATTTTATCCTGAAACCTAACATACTTGCACTACTCCTGTTGAATACAACACACATTGTTGCTCGATAGTTCATTTTCCAGATTTTCAGACATTCCTGCAAACTTCCTATCAGAGGATATCCTATTTAATTTTTCCTACATTTGTATGTACAGTAGCTTCTGAACACACCCTCCCCCCCTTGTGAAACAACCTCTGGAAACATCTTTTGGGACTGTGTACAAACCATGTATGATTACATCATCAAACATTACACACTGTGCACAGTTTGAAGCTTCTTTTATTTCAACTTACATTCTTGTGATGAGTAATTAAAACCTCAATTGAATGTTAACCTGGTTTTCATACATTTATAATTTGGCATTCAAATGCCTTCTAAGGCACACCAACAGAACAGAACACAGGAGAAAACTTGAAAACCTCAATACATCACACACACTGGGGTACCTAGAAGCAGAGGAAAAACATTTATGGATTCTTAAAGGTAAACTCTTCACAGCATTCACTGGATTTTTTTCTACAACTTGCTTCCAATTAGTATCTTACATCATAAAGCCACTTCTTTGTCATCACAAAGTACCAGGTTATGGTTTCATTTAAGAAGCAAAAAGTGACGTACCAGGAATGGTGTTTGATGCAGTCCTTCCTCTTCTCCCATGCTACTGAGCAAGAGTCCATACAGTAAAAGTCAGAGCACCACCTACCAAGCACAGGGAAGCAGGATGTCAGGCAGGGACAAGAGATACAGAACAAAATAGTTTTGCTTCAGTATCTCTATCCTGTATGATGTGAGCATCATTCCCACAAACATGAATAGTACTATTTGTGCACAACTAGAGCACAAATGTGATTTGGCCAACAATACCCCCAAAATCTGCAGCAGGAAGAAAATGCCAGTTTAATTCCAAGTCCTAGGCTATTGCCCTGACCTTTGGACCAGCCTCTCCCTTATGCCTACACCACTGCCATTTGAAGAGCAAACAAAAATTTTTCATATGAGCATTAAAGATTAAGTGTGCACAAGCAAAAGGTAATGAAAGCAAGTCTTCCTTACTTTTATTACAAAACTATAGTTTTCACCTTTGTTGTACAAACCCATGTATATCTCTGTAGCATCTAGAGAAAATGAGCTGGCACAAACACAAAACTGAAACACAGCAAAACATGAGAGAATTTTCCTTTGCCAGCATAGAAACTTTATGACTAAGATTTACTCTGAAAGATGACAATAATGAAAGTAATGACAGTAATTGAACAGCTTTAACTATAAAGGCTGAGTTTTTGAAACACATTTAAAGCATTGAAGATAAAGATATATCAAATACAACTTCCCATCACATGCAACAATTCCCTTAACTATTGAAACTAGACGGAATGCTGTTCCAACAGGCTACAAAAACTTTCATAATAAACGATGGAAACAATTGAGATACTTTTGTAGACATGTCTGTGCAGTACAAGACAGTTCTGTGTCTGCAACTGAAGTGCATACCTAGAAAAGAAAGAAGTAAAGAGGATGGATATGGACATCTGTTCTTATTTTCTGTTTTGTGTAGTAATAAACAGTTTTTCAAAATTGCTTGCTCTCAAATGTGGGGGAGAAGAAGATGGCTGACAAAGGACTTGGGGGTGGGAGTGCAGAAAACATGTTTTTCCTCAAGAAGCTCCATACTCGTTAAAATACCACAATGGAAAAAAACCCCCACCTTTAACCTTCTCAAGCCAAAATCTTTTGACTTGATCCCAGATATTCAAACTAAATGATGTAATGTCATGGAAACTGTATTTCAACCAACTCATAGTCTCATTTTCTTTTATGGACTGAGCTCACAGCAACTTTAAAAACAGTGTCTCAAGGCATCTAAACTGCAACTTCAGTCAGACACCATATCAAGTCAGTAAATTATTTCTTATTTCTGGCAAACACTTTATGACACTATAAAAGTTCAGAAGCTTTTGCTCCCCAGGTATACTTTCAAAACATTCTATAAATGAAAAGTGATCTCTTTGAGAGCCTGTGTCTGGTAACTATTTGAATCCCAAAATTTCTACTTCATTGGAGGGTAGGTGACAAGGGCATAAACCTAATTTTAAGAAACCCAACCAAGCAAAACCCACCAAACAGCCTCCCTGTCAATAACTACAGGTAAAGATGGTGCAGTCATGACAAAAACAAATTGGAATATTTTCTGATGCTATTTGGTATATCTGACAATTTTAGAGGGAGAGGCTGTAGCTGTTTGCCTCCCAAAATAGTGGACAATACAGGAGATGACTGTTGCCCTGAGTTCTTGGTAAGAGAGCCATTATCACATCCACAAACTAAATGACAGGGGATGCTGGCAGACCAGTCCAGTCTGTAATCCATTTACATACTACAGAAGGAAAGTTTTCCCATGCAATATAATAATGTGTAAAACCTGCTGCATGTGATTCCAAGTTCTTCCCCAGGGCAATAACCAAACCACATGGACCTCTGTTAGGATAAACTTGAAGAATATGTCCATCACAGCAGTAATTTCTTCGGGTTCTATAAACTGGCATATATGTGTTCCTCAGAAACCAAGTTCTCAGTAAAAGCATATTAACTTCATAGCTATTATCATATGCAATTAAAACCTTGCACACAAATGACCTCCCACAGACTTCTCTGCATTATCTCCAATAAGCACTCATCTCAAGAGAATGCTAAATTTGAAACTTAATTAATTAAAATCTAAGTACCTTTTCCTATTGATTTCCATATTAACATACTGAAAAAGGCATTAGCCATTGTGTAAAACCTTTTGGTACATCAGAGCAAGACTGCTGCTGCTTCAGAGTCAAGGTGTTCAAAATCCTCTGATAACTTCAAGCAGCACTTCTCTGTCCAAGAGGCAGTGTCTGGGCTAGCTACATCATCTCCTTTCTTCCACTGCTACCCCAGTGTCATGAGCCCAAACTTTGTGTGTTCAACTAAACTGCTGTTTGAAACAGCTATACAAAAAAAATGCTGTCAAGGAGACAACAGCTAGCTGCTGCAAAATGCACTAGGAAAAAGGAGTTTTGTGGATTTTAGTGGGGTTTTTTTTTTAATAATAGCACAGTGTTATGTAATTCATTACAAGTTTTGCTTTTAGGATAGACAAATTCCCAGTCTGCTTTACAAATAAGGTGCTTGAAATTTGATCCAATTCTTATTAGAGCATCAACTTCAGATATTCCAGGTTCACACTCAATTCAGACTCATACAGTGATACGCTGCCAAAGATACAGTTAAGTACTTAAGGGGAAAAGCTCCTTCCCATTAGTTGGGGTAACAGAGAAGACAGGGAATTTCAGCAGTGCTTATCTTTAGGAGAAAGCAGACAAGACCTACCTAGGCCAGTGCTGGAGGTTCAGTGAAGCACAGTACTGCTTTTTGTGCAGCCCTAAGTACAGTGATGATGGTTAACACGGGAAGGCAAGAAGGGGCCGTATCTCCCCTCTACCACTCTAATCCTCTCCACTCCAACACTGGCTTTTCTAAGAACCGTGGAAAGAAAGCACAGCTCGGTGTAATAGTGGAGAAAAAGACAGAAAGCAAGCTGCTCCTCTTTTAGACATGCACGTGTGCCCATATGGTGGTGTCGAGGTATAAGGTGGGATGCGGACACAGCAGAGGGCTGGTGAGGCCAGAAACATCGGTATTCGCACTGGAACAAAGGCCCCTGTAAAGCACTGGGATCTGCCCACCCCTGGGACGCAGGGAGCTGGCAGGCACCTCTCCGGCACTCGAGAGATTCGGGAAGGGCTTCCAGCACCCGGGGAGCCCGCAGAGCCGGGGGGAGAGGCGGGACCGGGGCGGGGAGCGAGGGGGAGCTCCCCGGCGGTGGGAGGGCAGCGGGGTGCTCGGAGGAGGCGCGGACGATGAGGGAGCGCGGCTGCGGAACGGACCGAGCGGAGGAGGAGTCCGGAACGGGCTCCTTGTGCCGCCCGCCCCGGCCCCCTCAGCGCTCCCAGCGGTTACTCATCGTCCCGCGCTCCCGCCGCCATTTTGAATCGACTCCGTCCCCTCCACGGGTTCCGCCAGCACCGGCTTCCCGCGGATCCGACCCAGCCCAGCCGGACCCAGCCCAGCCGGACCCAGCCCACCGTACTCACCACCTTGCCGCTGCTGTCGCCGGCGCTCGCCCACGCAGGAACTCCGCTCCCGCCTCACCGCCCGCTCCGCGCCTGAGGAACGGGCGGGGCCAACCGGCCCCGCCTCCCCCCGCCCGCCATCTTATTGTCAAACCCCACAAAGGGACCCGCGTCCTCCGGGGGCGGGCCTTCCCCGGAGACCACGCCCACCAGGGAGCGGTGGCGGCTGCTATTGGCTGCCGCCAAGCCGTGCAGGCGCCGCTCGCCGCTGCGATTGGCTATAACGCCCGCCTGTCCCGCCCCCGGGCTCCGCCCCCGGAGGCGGTGGGGTTGCCATGGCGGCAGGGCCCTTCCCCTCGGCCATGAGAGGCTGAGGGAGGCGGGGGCGGGGGCGAGGCGGGGCCGCCCCGATTTCAAACCGCAGCCAAGGCCCCGCGGCGTGTCTGGGCTCCCGGCCACGGGCTCCGGCGGGAACAGGTTCAGACCTGGCCGTGCTGCAGCCCGCGGGGAGCCGTGGCGGGGGAAGGGAAAGGGAGTCTTGGCCGCCCCGGCCGGGGCGCTCCCCGCCGTCAGGCGCCACTTCCCTCAGGGCTGGGGCGCCCCGGCGCTGCGCCCCGCGGGGGTGACAGGAGGCCTCAGGACTCCATTAGCAAAGCCTGTGGCATTTCCTGTTCGGGCCCGGCCGCCCAGCCCCAGGTCTCGCAGTCAGAGCCAGGAACCCGCGTGCTTGGGGTGGGGGTGATGTCTCACACCCCGCAGGGAGCCGCTGTCTGAACACGAGTCAGCAGTGAGTGCCCAGGCAGGCAAGAAGACCAGTGGCATCCTGGCCTCTATCAGGAATAGTGTGGCCAGCAGGACCAGGGAAGTGGTTGTTCCCCTGTACTGGGCATGGGTGAGGTCACACCTCGAGTGCTGTGTCCAGTTCTGGGCCCCTCAATTCAGGAAGGGCATTGAGGTGCTGGAGTGTGTCCAGAGAACGGCAACGGAGCTGGGGAGGGGTCTGGAGCACAAGTTTTATGAGAGACAGCTGAGGCAGCTGGAGGTTTTTAGCCTGGAGGAGGCTCGGGGAGACCTTATCACTCTCCAACTCCCTGGAGACAGGAGGGTGCAGCCAGGTGGGGGTTGGCCTCTTCTCCCAGGCAACAAGTGACAGGACAAGAGAATATTGCCTTAAGCTGTGCTGTTGGGGGGTTAGGCTGGACATTAGGAAGAATTTATTCACAGAAAAGGTGGTTAGGCACTGGAATGGGCTGCCCAGGGAGCTGGTGGAGTCACCGTCCCTGGACATGTTGAAGGAAAGACTGGACGTGGCACTTAGTGCCATGGTCTGGTTGACAGGGTCCAGTTTGGTCACAGGTTGGACTTGACGATCTCAGAAGTCTTTTCCAACCTAACTGATTCTGTCCCAAAGCTGCCGCCGCCCCGCTGAGCAAAACCCCCTGTCCAAGCCTTGCTCGCTGCTGTGACCCCAGCCCGATGCAGCTGCACATCTGCAACCACTTAGGCCGTCCCAGCGCCTCCCGGTCGCTCTCCCGGCCGAGCAGCTACGTGCCGGCTGCTCCGGAGCAGCCCGAGGGAAGGAGGGGTGGCTGGCCCGGGCTGCCCGACAGCCGCAGAGGCGGCAGCTGCTGCTCCCGCCCCCGGGGCGCGGCGGGACGGGGAGGGGAAGGAAATGGAGAAAGGGTGGGATAGGCAGCAGGGGCTGGAGCATCGGCGAGCCTTGCGGCTGAGGTTCTGTAGGAAAGGGTGGGAAACAGCAGAGCTGTAGCATCATACAGTAAAGCAGGAGGAAATAACATTTCCATTGCAAAGCAAGCTCTGCTTTTGGGACAAGACAGGTTGCAAAGCACAGTATTTCTCCTTGTTTACAGTTTCTTGCACCAGTCTTATGGCACCATGGTCAAAACGACAAGTTCAAGCTGTAGAAGAAGGATGCCACAAAGAGAGATGTCCTTGTGCTCTATTCAACTTGACATTGAATGTCCCAAGTTGGAAGGCATCCACAAGGATTATGGAAGTCTCAACTCCTGGCCCTGCACAGGACGACCCCAGGAATCACACTGGGTGTTTAAAAGCATTCAAATGCTTCTTTAACTCTGTCAATCTTGGTGCTGTTGATTTTTTTGTTGTTTTTTTCTTTTATATATATATATATAAAAATTTTTTTTTAGCCCCAGTCTTTTAATAAGGATTTGAATTGAGAAATAAAGGGATAATATCATAGCACAAAACATGGCATGGGATCTTATGAATAACTTGAAAAACTCAACTACAACCAGTCTCAGCATTAGGCTTTCACTTGACTTAGGTATTTCTTTAAAAGTCACTGTATGGCAGGCATTTAGGTATTCCCTACCATATTACCCAGTCTAGCAGCAAGGAAGCACAGCTTCCACATGCAATATATATACCGTTAATACATTTTTGTCACATTTTAGTAACATTTTGGAAGGCTGGTGGAACATTTCCTTGGAAAGCAGCAGTGAGAAGAATATCTTGTGCAAATCTGCTACTGCAATGCCAGTAGGAGTCAAGACAGTCAGAAAAGAAAGGTACCAAAACTTACTTTCCCATTCTATTTGAATCAGTTGCCCTCAGCAGAGACAAACATTTCCTGTGGTGTTGTCATCAGCTTCTGTAATTCCCAGTTTGCTCAGTCATTTCTTGTCACTTCATCTGGCTCTTCTTTGTAGAAGTAGCCCCAAGTTCATTTGCAACTTCACAGCCGCCTTCAGTTTGCTCAGAAAGCTCTCTCATGAAGCTTCACATTCAGGTAGTTGTTCATGCCTGAAGCCTCTACACAGCCTGGTCATCCCCCGACTGGGTGGGCTGTGTGTTCCCTTTCGTTCTGGCTGCTGAAGCATCCTTTACATCAGAGAGCATCATTGGTCTAACCAGGACCACACCATATCCTTCATTATTATGGATCACATTCTTGACCGTGGTTACCTTGGGAATGTCATAATATTCATCTAAGAAGTTGTTTGTAAGTATTCCCTCCTTGCAGCAGTACATGCCATTGTTCAACAGAGTGCATGCACTACCTGGATATATTTCCACACCAGCACCCTTGGCATCACACAGATGATCTGAGTTTTTCATTAATAGCTTGGCTGATGTCTGCACTGTTATATCTCTGGTTTCACATTGTAACACACAATTCTCCAGGGTGGTTTTCCTGTGATGCACATTTTAAACCTCCTCCACAACTTCATGTTGTACTCACTTCAAACTGGAGAACCTTAAATTGGCTTCTGTACAGTCAAGAAAGATGTCTTCTTTCTCTTGGTTTTTTTTTAATCACAGTATCTTCTGGCAGGCCATAGCATTTGAGTTCAACTGAATCAACACTGCAGAACAGGCGCTCTAGAACACAGTAACCAGGACAGATGGTGACTGTGTATGCTTCATAACAGGCATTTACAGCTCTCAGTGGATCATGGTAAAACTGTATTTCTAGGTATTCACCATAATCAGCTACAAGCCCAGAATCACACCATGTTCTCAGATGTCAGAATGCAATCTCAGTCAAGGCTCAACATGTCACACAGAGTAATCCAAGTCATCCTCCTCCTTCTCCCTGTCCCAGTCCTCCAGATGCACTGGTAGAAGAGCCTGACATGCTCTACAGCTTGTGCTGTCTGGTTGAACTCTCCTGACTAATCACACACAACCCACCACTCCTGCATTGGTATCTGGTCCCTTAAGCTTCAAGGGTTCCTGCTGTCCCATGACTCACGCAAGAAAGGCTGAGTTCTCCATACCAGCCACCCCAACAAGAACCTCAAACACATTTGTACACCAGATTTCCTGCCATCCACATGGTGCAAAGACTTTGTCCAAGTACTCAGCTGTGAATTGTGTCACCTCAGAAGTTTTGCAGTGTTAAGGAAGAATTTGGACCTTAGGTTCTGAGGCAGAGTCGGTTTATTTCAGGTCAAGCTGGTGCCTCTGGAGAGGGATCCCAGACAGAGAAATCCCTGGGCCTTTATATCCTCACAATCTGTGCACCTGATCTTCCTGCGCCCAATAGTGGTTTATGGTCTGGAGTCTTCTAACACCTCATGGAATTCTTTCTCCATGTGCACGTGGGCAGGCCATTAATTGTTCTTATCTTCCATCCTGGGGCCCTTCAGGATCTCAACCCTTATCTCAAGACACCCAGTCTTCCTCTGTTTACTCCCCTGCTTAGCTGTCCATGCTAACAAACAGTTCATTTAAAGTTCCGTGACAACAAGCTTTGAGCAGGACTCACTCATGCTAAACTGTCAGCAAATTACAATTAAACTTAACCCTAGACAATTAATTTCTAATATTCTATAAGTAAACTTAATGTAATCCCCAACATGCAGTCAGCCAAGATGTAATCCTGGTAATCTCCAAATTGCTCGTGAAACAAAAGATGATCAGTGTGAAAAATATCTGGGAAAAGTACATTCCTGTTGGGCACAGTCTTTTCTGAAGCAGTGCCCAGTTTGTCATGACTGCCACAGTCACTCCAGGAGCCATCATTCCAGACACTCAGCATCTTCCTGGAGCAGATCTAGGCTCTGCTGCCTCGGCTGCTCCCGCAGGCCACCGCCTCTCACACCTGGCGGCAGCAGGGCCTGACCATCCTCCCACGCCCCCTGGCAGCCCCAGCTCAGCAGGAATTCAAATAGGTATTCCCACAACAAATCCTGCGAGAACCTTTCAGCCTACGTGGAGGCCCCTTTCAAGGCAGTGTGGGGGCTGTTCCCTGGAGGATCACAGCTCGAAGAACTTTATATGCATTGCTCTTTCAAGTGATAGCATCATCTATATAGAGTAAGATACTTAAGTCCCCTCTCCTTATCCTTTTTTTCTTTTTTTTCTGTGTAGCTACAGTGAGAGGATCTCGCCGTTTTTGTTTGTGGGTTTTTCCCCCCCCAGTAACCTCTCCAGTGAAACTGGAGGATGTCTTATGGCTTAAGAACTACATCATCTATGTTTCTGACTAAACCATTGAAAGAAAAATTGTGAAAGATTATCCATCTTTGAAAATCTGAGAAACAAGCGATGTCTCATCATTTGATTATTCTCAGCAGAAAACAACTCTCACATCTCACATATGCTGAGAAACAGAACTCGAAAAGCCAAAATGGAAAAATATGGACAGACCTTTGCAAAACAATACAGCCTGAAGTATTTACTAGGGAGCTGGAAAGAGATGTCTGCAAAACAACCTGACAGGGGAAATGGAAATGAAGAAAGTAACTGCATACAAAGAAAAGGAAAAGACTGAGGGAATTACTGGCCAGGATCGTCAAGGAGAGCTTTAAATCAAAAGGTAATTCAGAGCATGTACCCAAAGCTTCTAGACAACTGGGAGGCATTACACCTAGTAAGACACTGCAGAGCAGCCTGCCTGCTGAGGAAATGAATAACATGGGTGACAGGGAAAATGGTGCAAATCAGCTCAGCAGGTTTCTCCGGGGAAGCCGGGTCACCACTGACATGCAGCAGGATCTCCAGAGCGAGTGGAAGTTCTGAAGGCATTTAAAAGTACTGGCAGCCTGGATAAAATATGAATGGGATGCTCTCTTTGTCTGAAACAGGAGGCACAGGGCTGGTTTAACAGGACAGGAGCAGGCATTGCCTCGACCTTTCCATGCAGGTCCAAGGAGCAGATCCATCCTTAGCACATGGAGGGAGTTACTTGAGCTGCAGCCCCAGCCTCAGAGCAGGAGGGCCGGGTCGAGCAGAGCTGCTGCCCTGAGCCCCTTCCCTTGGCTGGGCAGCTGTTGTCTCGTGCTCGGTGGAAGGGCGGGCTTGGCTTCAATCCCGGAGAGCTGCGTGCTCCAGCCGTGCCGCCTCCCCGAGCGGAGCATCCGCGGCTGCGGGAGCTGTGCCGGCAGCCAGCTCCGGCTCTCCCATCCCACAGCCCGCCTGCTCTGCCGGGAGCCCTGCCTGCCTCTTCCTCCGGCGGTGGCTGGTACCGGGTGGTGTGACCTGCGTGCCATGGGCGTTGGAAAGCAGCCACTGCTCCCTCCCGCCCAGCCCCCGTCCTTCCCTTCTGGAGCAAGCCTGTGCTGGGCTGTGCTTGATGCCTCGGGAGCTTTGCTGCTCCTGTCTCAAAGCTGCTCAGCCCCTGCTGGGCTGGCCAGACTTTCACACATTGGCTGTGACGGGAAGGCTGTTTAGAGCTGGATAATGTTTATAAAACCGCAGAAATTAACAGAAACTCAGTGTCCAGGGCTGAAACTACCCTTTTAGAAGACAAAAAAACCCCAAACCCAACAAAACCAGACATGACTCAGCCCTGAACTGGAAGCTGTGAGCTGTCACCAGTGCAGTGCTGTGCTCTGGCTAGCGACTCTTTTTGAGAGACAAGGTGTGTTAGCTCAAGCTCTGTGCATTACCAGCACAACTGCCTGTGGTTTGGAAGAGTTTTTGGCTGTGATCCCACTGGTTCAGAACGGGGACAGAGCTTGCTTGCCTCTGCCTGCTAAAGACAACGTGGACTTGTTCTGAGTCTGTATTGTTTCTCTCATAATTACTGTTTGATTAAAGCATTTAAGATATGTTTGTCTTTTTAATTTGGCTCTAGAGTAGGGCAGGAGGCCCACTCCTAGTATACACAGTTTCCTTTAAGCCCAACCTGGCAAATTTTGATTACCTCTGAGATAGGCAGCATTATGAATCAGTCCTGAGTGCTTCTGCAGACAAGCACATTCCTGCAGCAGAGCTCCCCTAAAAAATCCAGAGGCAGATGGAAAAACAGCTAAGGAGTAATTAAATGTGGCTGTTCCTTAAGAAACAAGCCTGTAGTAGCAGCTCAGCTGGGCCCCATAAGCCAGGTACAGGATACAACTTCACTGCGTGCAGTCTGCAGTCACAGTGCACTGTATGTCAAAGAAAGTGTTTTTATATTGTTGCAGTGTGTTAATGTGTGGATCATCAAAGGTGGCTGAAAGTTCTGCTCAGCCTTCAGTGAGGATAAGCTTCTCCTTCACTGCTCTGAGCCTGGATGTTGCTCCTACCTGTAGGAGGGATTAGACAAAGAACAGTGGGCAACTGGTGCCTGTAAAACAAACCAAAAGGTTTGTAGTAAGTGAGCGAACATTTGCAGGCCAACTGTAGCTTGATGTTGGATGATAATGATGCTGGCATCAAATGTTAGTGGCTTACAAAATGAGAATAGCACAGTCAGAGCACTCATCACCCCAGCTAATCCACACACTGGCTAACACGTGTCTGAATATGGCAGTGTTGGCTCAGCTCGGGGTTTGAAAAACTGAACAGTGGTAGTAGGCAGGTGATAGGAGGGGCGTGTGGCTGTCAGCACAGCAATGGCAAAGCATTCCGTTCTTAGGCAGAAATCTCTCTGCCTCAGGCCACCAGCCTCAGGCCTTAGGTTTTATGGCTGTGGGTATCTGATCTATCTACTAGGAGGCAATGAGAATTAGGAGTGACAAGAGCCAAGAAATGAGTTCTTTGTAAGAACTTGTACAGACTAAGATACTCCATGAGCTAAAAGCAGCACTGCTGTTTTTACCCAAGCCAGCTAGTAGCTTTATGGAACCAATAAGAAATTGCTAAGAAGAGGTATTAGTGTTTTGATTGCAGGAAACAGAGTGGAAACAGGACACAGGGAAGCAGTTAGGCTTGCACAAGTCCACTAACTTTCTTAGCCTGCCTGGCTAAAGTGGTTTTGTTGGAGTTAAAGACTCCTCACAGACAGGTAGCTGTTGAAGTCAGTGACCATCACTTTCCTCTTACAGTGAAAAGGTGCTGGAAGAAAGAGTGCCCTCATTACAGTATTTGTTTAGGCTCTTCAATCAACAGGATGTGAAAAAATAAAAGTCAAAAGAAGTGTTTTCAGCAAGACTTACAGTTGCCAGCCAATTCAGAGAAAGTGTTCTCCATGGCAGGTGAGAAGTGTTGTAGTGGACATCGGTAGGGAGGAACAAAGCCCAGATAATATCAGGTTAATGACAATAGGAACCTCTAGTGACAAAGCACCATGCACTGGACCAAACAGCAAAAGTCTCCAAATGATGCATCAGCAGTTAGCAAAGATGGATTTTAAAGTGCTAAATGTTGTTTGGGGTTTTATTTTCAGGTAGCTCATCGTGATAGTTCTCGTTTACATTTGTGAGGGACAAGATTGTTTTGTTCTTGCAAACATGCTGCCTTAGAACGGATTTTTAATAACTAGAAGAACACACCTACTTCTTAGTAGGGATTTTTTAAATGTACATTTTGGACACTTGAGTGCCACGTTATCTGGTGCTGCTTAAAATATGTGTTCTGTATCTAAGCATAAATACCATAGGCTATGACAGTTGCTATAGCAACTAAGCATCTACTATTAAATAGCACCCACAGGCTGAAAAACCATGTGCAGCCTGTCAGTGCACAAGGTATTCCTTTCTTTGCAGCCAGCTAAGTACAATATTTTCATCTCAGGAGCTAGTCTGTTTCTGATGAATCTGTTTGTGCTGGTCATGTGAAGATTTTTCTCCCCCATCAGCTCTACCTTCCTTTGAAACAGCAGATACTGTAAGAACAAAATAGCCTGCAGTGGTTGCAAGCTGAAGAAGTTAATGAATAATTCCTTTTTCATATATTCTTGAACATACATTAGAGCATGGCTTTCAAATCTTTTAGTCCAGATTTGAGCTTCCACCTTTGCTGTTTTGCATCTTTTGATATTACAGTGTTTTGCTCTTGAAACCAGCCTTTCAGAAGGCACCGTGCTGTTCCTAGAAGCCGTATCCTTGAAAATTACAATACCAGTGCGAAACTAATTTCTGCAGTCATGGCAGACTGGAGAGTTATATTTCAAAAGCACAATTAAAACTAACAAAACTTTTAGGAATATGTGGTCCAGTTATTTATTTTTAAGCTTGCCTTAAAGTTGGTAAGCATTTGGACCGTGAAATCTCAGAGGAAAAAGTAGAAAAATAAGAACACTGAGTTTCATACACAATAATAATTCTGGTGGTTGAGACTTCAGTAACAAGCTGTTGACAGCATTAGTAGTTTTACAATTTCCAAACCAGAAATGTAATTTTCTTTAGATCCATCATAAATAACAAGGAAAATAAAATTAAGCATCAGTAAGAGAAATATGCTGGTTATAGAAACAAATGCTTTATCTGCAAATTAAAATGGCCCTTTGTGAGCCTTGAAGAGTAGAAGAAGGCCATGATGGCTTATTGGAGTGTTTGTATTGTTTCCAAATTTTGTTTGAGTCCGATGAATCAATAGGTTAAAAGGAAAATGTACTGTAGCCACAAATTATTGCTGATGTTGATTTGCTGGTGGCTTAGCAGAATTATACGGTCTATACAAATATAAATTATAGTAGGACTGAAACAATTATAGTTTAATAAGAGTATCCAAAAGTGAGGATAAGAAATAGATAAACTGAGGCATGAAAAGGCATAATAAAAAAATGATTTTTTTTCCTAAGAAAATGATTGCTAACACCTGTGTGCCTTGTCTGCTTAAAGGGTTAACCCAATTAGAAGCATGACTATGAACAGAGATAACAGACTGTGAGCTGGTCTTGTTCTCTGCTCCAGTTCTGCACCTTGATGGAAATGACAACTTTGACTTTTGTAGCAACAAAGGAATGTTAACTCCTGTCTCCTGGTGGTCTGCCAGTAGCCAGTGGTTTCCTAGCAATAATTTCAACGTGTCTAGTATTAATGGAATAATAAATCTTTAATTTGCGTTACTTAGAAATAGCACTGAATGCCAACAGACTTGGGATAAAGTTGCTGGAGCTGCTGTGAGCAGTGGTGCAGGATGATGTGGAGAGTGGTTTGCCAAGGCAGAGAGGAAAGTGGGGCTCATCAAAGAGTTGTTTAGAATTTGCTGTGTGTTTAGATACTTCATGGGGCTCAGCTGAATGCCTTAGATGGTCTGCCTGCCTCCTGCCACTTACATCCTCTCCAGGGAATCATGGACAGATCCTGGCAAGTTCTGTCATCCTCCATTTTTTATTTTAATGCAAGGGGATTGTCTTTTTCTCCCCGTGATTCCCCTGTTTGTTTTCAGTTCTGGGTTTGGTTTTTTTTTTTTCCTTTTTGCTTCTTGTTTTTCAGCCTGTTGGTAGCCATCCTTTGAAAAACGTTGTGTGTTTCTGCCCTGTTTGGATAAATATTGTAGCCTTATCTTGTGTCTGGCTCAACAGCTATTTGTATGGTGAGGATGAGCACACACACACTCTCCTCTGTACAGACTGTTCTACCTAACAACAGCACAAAGTCTTACAAAGTTATGTTTACAGGATGTGAACTTTAGGGATATAAGAGGTACTAATGTTTTTTTCTTCCACTGTGGCGTCCACCATACCCAGCAGGAGAAATAGGGTAGAATCTGGTGCCCTCTTGTGACTACATTAAACTCCTGGAAAAACATCATCCTGTGACTTAGAAGCGGTCAGAACTTGAACTACACTGGAAAAGACAAAGAAATTTATCCTAAACAAAAGCTGGAAATAGAGAAAGGGGGAATTAACCTCTGAGTGTTATTTCTGAGATGAAACTTCTGCGTGGTTCAGAATAGAGGCAGTAGACTCACAACTCATATTTGACTGATGTGTTGAATATTTCAAAGATACGTTGCTTTCATAAAAGCTTTTCTTCATGCTATTCGACTAGATCTGATACTGAAGGATGGACAAGTTAGGGTTATACATTAATATTGCACTACATCATGGAAGATTATGCCCAAGCTACGTTTGTAAATGAAAAACTCCCCAAATTCTTCAAATTCTGGGGAGTTGAAGTCATTATGATCTGAATCTATGGTCCAGCGAAAAAAGTTCAGATTCACATTTAGTTTTCCACAGCCTTCAGGAAGGAGGAGGATAGCTATTTTCATGGGTTTGGTTTGATCTCATGTTGATTTATTTGTAATGGGTTTCAGTATCTCCAGAGATAAAAAAAAAAAAAAAAAAAAAAAAAAAAAAAAAAAAAAAAATTTTTTTTTTGGGTTCNATGGGTTTCAGTATCTCAAAAAAAAAAAAAAAAAAAAAAAAAAAAAAGAAAAGAAAAAAAAAAGATTATTTTCTGGGATTTTTGCTTCTATGGTGTTATTTCTTATCTTGGAATTTGACTAAGAACTTGTTCTACTATCTGAAACTGAATACTAGGAAAGCAAAAAGAGAGGTATTTAGTATAATTTCCAGCTTTTCCCCTCTCATGAGAGGGGAATATTTCTGGTCAGAAAAGGGCATGACTCATCCTTTAACAAAGCAAGAAGGGTCCACTCAGCCTCTCATTAGGGAAAGCCCCGTGCTGAGTTATAAAATCGCACACACTTCTGAATTCTGCTCTTGTGTAAACTGAAGTGGCCCTCTGACCTTTAATTTCCCATCAAACCTTTCTGACACTACAGTCTGCCTATATCTGCTTCACACCACTGTGTGCAGAGGAAGACGCCCATTTGTCCTGTTCGTGTTTCTGATGAAACTTCAGATTTGTTCTTGGCCTGTCTCAAATCTCCTGACTTTTGTTGGTGGGCCATTCCCACAAGTCAAGACAGCAAGAAGTTGGTGATACTCCTGAGTTCCCTTGTTTAATGTACACTTTTCTTCCCTTTTCCATATCACTCCATCCAGCCCTGAGTTTAGTTTGAGACTTCTGCATTTGTCCCCTTTGGGACACAGCTGTACCTGCTAGCGTTGCAGTGAAGTGCACCATTTCACTGAGAGCCTTATTTTAACAAAAGAATTTGATTTGAACAAAAGAATTGGAGACAGTTAGAAACCATATATGCAGGTCAATGGAAAATTATAGGATTTTTTTATAATACCCTATGAAATGTCCTGTATCAAACACATTGCCTCATCACCTATAAATGTCAAACATACAAGAATAAAAACTAACTGTAGTAGGTATTGGGAGCCTGGTCTTCTTGACTATATTTTAAAAAGGCAACACTCCCCTGCCCCCAGTTAATCAAATAGGTAAGGAATAGCGCTGTTGTCTTAAGTGTGTCAGGCTCACACTGTCAGAGACTCATCCCAGAAAACTGGTGCTAAGAAAGTGCTTCCCAACCCATGAAAGTAGTGCCAGGAAGGGAAGAGCTTGAGAGGCAGAGTCCACATGAATAGATCTCCAAGAACTAGGGATTTTAGAGATTGTTGCCGGTGGCCTCCTGTGTACAGCAGTGCAATGGTGTTACTGATGTCTTCAGTCCTGTACCCAGACAGGTACTGTGAGCCTTGTGAGTGTTTGCCCTGAGTGTTTCCAGTCTGGAAATCAACTCTGCAGATTAGTATCACTCTTATCTTTTGAAAACAACAAGACATCTCCAAACACCAGAATATCACAGTGAGGAAAATCTCAGCAAAATCCCCAAGGGTCTAATGCCCATGTTACCAGAAGGAGACACAAAATTAAAATGAAACTCTGCATATTTTTTTTTCTGATGTCCCAGCATAAATAGAAGCAAATAAAGTACTTTGAATCTGACCCTGAAAGTGCTGACTAATTACAATTTGTGCTTTAATACCTCATCTTTGCCTCCATGCTGTTCACTCTTCCATTGCAATAAGCTCTGAATATGCATAGACACACCTGCTCATGCTTTCTAGTATCTCCTGCAAGGGCTTGTATTTTAAACTGAGGAGCCAGACAATGCTCAAGGGTAGAAATGTCACATTTTACAGATGGGGAACTGTGATACAGGCTGCTGCATTTCTAAGTAGCTTTCTGAACATGAATATTTGCATATTTGTTCAGAACATCTGCGACTTAAAGTTTACAAGGCTTTTCAGGACTTTGTATATCATACAACACCCTTTTCCCACAGTATCTCTCCTCTCTTTGATTCTTCATTGACCTCAAGAAAATACTTCAAGACAGACCTTTCAACATAGAGGGGATGCTCTGTGATCATGGACTGAAATGTACAGGCCCTGTCACTGACTGAGACTACCGAACAGGATGGATCATTTCATGGTGCACCGAGAGGTTGCTCTTGTAGACAATATTCATGTGATGTTTTATAAAATTTTTACCACATCTTATCATCTTTCCTCAGCAGATTTCCTCTCTCTCTGAAAGGCTGTTTTTTGCTTCCTTACCTCTGAGCATTTCATACAGGATGGAGTAAGAGAGTCCAGTCCTAGAATCAGTGATCTGAATTACAGATGAGACATAACGAGTTCAGAGCCCTACCCTTTCTTACCAACAGCTCATGATGGCAGCTACTAACATCTATTACCAGGGTATCAGTCCAGTTTGGGATAACAGATTTCTCTTTTTGTGCTTCACATTCTTGTCACTTTGAATCATGAGGCCCTGCTGCGTCCCTGCTGCAAACAGAAGCGCCCTCTCCTGTGCAAAGGTTCATTTTGCAGGGAAAGAGGGAGTGCAGTGCCGTGCAAACCACCCCAGCAGCCACTGGAAGAGATGGAGAGGACTGGTAGGTATCATATCCTCTAGACACTGGTTACAGAAGACATGCTGGGAGATCCAGCTTTGGAGATGCTGGCACCTGTATGCTTCCCTCCATGCCAAAGAGGTAAAAAAATTATTGCGTCTCTCTGATGCAATCCCCCCACACCTATTTGCTACTGTTAGTCTGTGGTGATTTGAAAATAAGATGGGCATTCCAAACGATGCCAAAGTCGGGGAACTTTGGCATCGTTTCACTGTATGAGGAAGTTTCCTAAAAGACCTGTCCCACAGTATGAGCTGTAGAATGACAATATCCCCACTAAGAAAAGCCATTCGTTGTGGATATTTTTGAAAGCCTGGTTCTGAGTTAGATTTCATCACTCACTACCCAGCAGAAATATGACATTAGGTTGTACAGGAGAGCAGCTACAAGGTCACCAACTGCAGAAGAAACTTGTCACACCTAGTCTGAGTTCATTCCTATGGGGTTTTGCCAGCTTTGTAGCAAAATAGTAGCAATCCTCTTGAGGCAAAATTTAATATAGAACATGAAAGCATTTCTTAATCAGGAATAGAATTTTACTTTAAAAAATTACACTCTTCAGATATAACTTAAAATTGATGAATAAGCAAACAAATCACATATATCGTCTGCAAAAACTAGTTTGGCCAGCTCTAGTTCATAGCCAGAAATTATTCACTTCGTATTTTACAGTCATACTTAAAATAATCAGCAATGAACTTATCTCCTAGGTACATTATAAATGTCTGAGACACATGTAAAAATAAGATAATGTTTTATTTATACAGTAGCCCACTCTTCTTTAAGTCAAATAATGGAAGTTGTACCCGAGGAAATGCTGAGTATAAAAGAGTGAAATTTTCTAATCCCACCCCCTTATACCAGTGAGCAGCTTACCTGCTCTGAGCCTTATGTGTGGAGACCTGACCATCTAAAGACCAAACTGGGAGGCACAGCCTAGGTTATACTCTCTAACTTGTCTTATAGCTTGAGCTGAGTTGGGGAAGTTGGGAGCCAGGTTCAAATGGCTGTGTTGAGAACTGCCGATCTGATGTAGCAGGTGAACCTTTCTTCACAGCACGAAGCAGTCCCTGTGGGCTCACTGGTGGTGTCTCTGTAGGAGGAATGGGTGGAAAGACCCACACAATCAATACACCCCTCAGATCTGCTCTGAACTGAGAAGTGCCCTTTGCTGTGTATCTCACATTTGTGCCAGTGCTGAGACCTTTCCTTTGCCTGAGTGGACCAGTCAGACACCGTCTGACAAAACAGATCGCACGCTAGAATTGTCAGATATGAAACAGTCACTTTATCTGATGGGATATTTTAACAGTGTGGAAAGTTTCTTGATGCCCTCACTCAGCCATTAAGCTGCTTCTCCGTTTATCCACAGAAGTCAGAATTTGCAGTTTTCCCATGTGGATACATTGCTTGGTACAAGGCCCCTAACCCTGTCAGTAATCTATCACAGTATATTTTAGTTTGCAAAGCACCTCTGGAGATCATCTAGGTAAATTTTTAAGTCAGATCAGGCTGCACAAGTCTTTGTCACTTCTAAAGCTTTTGGTTCAGAGTGTGTCTGAACAAAGAAACTCCAAGGATTTTCATTCAGAGAAGATGCATAATGATATAGTAATTTAGAACAGCATGCAACTTCAGTAAGGCAGAATTGCAGCTGTTGCGTCAGACTCTGATAATCCCTGGCCACTGCATCTATGGCACTGGGCTCCAATGCTGGTTCACAGAATCGTAGAATATCCTGTGTTGGAAGGGATCTACAAAGATCATCAAGTCCAACTCCTGACTCTGCACAGGACACCCAAGAATCGCATCATGTGCCTGAGAGTGTTGTCCAAATGCTTCTTGAACTCTGTCAGGGTTGTTGTTGTGACCACTTCCCTGGAGTGCCTGTTCCAGTGCCCAACCACCCTCTGGGTGAAGAACCTTTTCCTAACATCTAACATAAGTCTCCTCTGACTCAGCTTCAGGACATTCCCTCAGGTCCTGTCACTGTCACCAGAGAGAAGAGACCAGTGCCTGCCCCCTTGATTCCCACCACAAGGAAGCTGTAAACCATGATGAGGTCTCCTCTCAGTCTCCAAGTCGAACAGACCAAGTGACCTCAGACATGCCTCACAGCTTCCCCTCCAGAGCCTTCACCATCCTCATGGCCCTTCTTTGGTTGTTCTCTAAAAACTTAATGTCTTTCTCATATTGTGGCTCCTAAAACTGCACACAGGGCTTGAGGTGAGGCCGCACCAGCACAGAGCAGAGCGGGACAATCCCCTCCCTCGACATTCACTTTTTGTCAGAGGAAAAACATCAGAGAGGTTTAAATCGATCGAGGTCAGTATCTAACTTGCATCCATTTCAATCAGTTCAGAAGCCTGTACCTCTGGTTTCTTCTAAATTCACTGCTATTATTCATCAGAGTTTGCATTCAGACGATGAAAATCCTGAGGCTGGGGCAGTTTGCATGTGCATCTTCAGAGATGAGTCACCAGTGCTGGGGCTGGCAGCGGCTGTTATGAGCCGTGTTCTGCTGCTGTGGAATTCTTTAGCAACAGAAAGTTACAGATATTCAGCACTTTGAAGGTCTCTCCCTGATACCTTAGAGAATTTGATCTCTGGATGCATATAAAAATAGAAATCCAGAACTTGTTAATTAGCAGCACAACAGAATTTCACGCTTTTCCAAGAAACAACCTCCAGTTTAGTATTATGTGGACTACTTTTGAGGACAAAACCATTTCACAGATAAATGCCAGAGGAGTCATTAAATAATTAAAAAAATGAAATATGTAATAAATATAATAAATTGAGGATATATGATTTTGGCATAATGGTTCTTTCCAAAAGTGTAAGAATATATAAGACCAAAACATAATATACAGAAATATCTATGGTAATTTTAATGTATTAAAAATATTGTATTTACATTAAGACTGATAATATTAATTCAATGAAGAAATGTGAACATCAATAACAATTTCAACATGTCACAGAAATACACCACAGATGAAATGGAATGATGCTGTGAAACACTCTACAAATTGATTCATGATCTTTGTCTGATGAATCACATAAAAATATGAAGTTGTTCAGATAAACATTGCCAGATTTTTATCATTCTTATTTTTTAAATTCTTGTGTGAAGACACAAGGAACTACTGTCAGTAAGTTATTCATAATAAAAGTGGCAGCAGCAGCAATGAAATTTGTCCCAGTATGTCTGAGGGAGTTCCCAGCTGTGGGAAGGAAGGACTGTGCTCTCCAGACTGCCAACCTTTCAGACCATCTATGAGCCTACCCACATCTTCTACAGACTCCTACACAGTAAAAGTGGGATCAATAACAAAAGGGAAGGGTTAGCTTAGTCAGAAACGAAACATGAGTTTAACAAATGCTTGGAGATGGCATAAAAGCAGCCCCTGACTCCACTTGGAAATGTATACATTTTCTATATATTTCAGTGCATTCTAGATCTGTCTGCAAAACAAGTAAAATTTACTAATTGTAAACTATCAAGCATTAGAATTGTACATTTTAAGAATTTCAGGGCAGTGCAGGATCTTGACTACTGCAGCAGCAGTACTGTTGGTCTCTGTTATCAATCCATTGTTTTGCCTTCTAATTCTCCTGGAATGCATGATGGAGCTGAAGCCCATACTGAAGTACGAGGAAGATGTTCAAGGCTCTCGTTGAAAGACTTACTCATTTTTAATATTTTCTAGTGGTTAACCACAAACGTTAACAGCAGAGCACATGTATGAGAACCTGAACATGTATCTCCTCAAGAAGCAAAAATTTCAACCATAAGAATAGTAAATTGTTCTCCTCAGCAGTGCTTTTTAAAATTTTGCTCAGAAGATAAAACTGGTTTTATTTCATATGAGAAAAAGAGTCAGTCAAAAAAATAAGCTTTTAAGATCCGAATTTGAGTCAAAGTAAATTACTTAGTTTATTCCACATATCCTTAGCAAAGCAGTATTTTCACCAATGATACTGGTGGACAAAGTTTATTGTAGGAGACAAACAAAAATGTGAATTATTGCTCCCATAGCATCCTCAAGGAGTTGCTGGCCCACGCAGGACATGCAAGATGATGTCAGCATGTAAAGACTTGTGTCCTGCAGCTGGCATTGGGAACTTCTTATTTGTTCCAGCAGCTACGAGCTAGGTGCCACTTTCCTGGTCTCTGCCACGAGTACAGGCCTTCTGAATGTTGGATGAATCTGTTACTCCTTTGTTTTCTTTTCTTTGGTCCCCTTCCTCAGATTCTTTTGGTGTTTCCAATTTTCTGCTGTCAGTATTGTGATTAATGGATGAATTTAGCTTGGATGAGTTCAATCTCCATCTTCTCAGGCTCCTATAACAGTCTTCTCTGACGTTTTCACTGACCAGCACGTAGATGATTGGATCGGCAACACCGTTTGCAGTGCCTAAACACAGAAACACTGTAAAAATTGAATATATCTCCTTTTCAAATGGACATGGGCAGTCCTGATGAAACATAAAGGATATGGCTCTTATTATGAGCACCACATGGTATGGAGCAAAGCAGATCAAGAAAATAACAATAATAGCAATAGCCACATACTTCACTTTTGCTTTCTGCTGACAAGTCAAGCTCCTGCTTCTTTTTGTAGTTTGGAAAATTTTGTAGTTTGTAAAAATGAGGATTGTGAAGGGTATGGCAAATCCAAATAGGAATCTAGCAAAGCTGAAAGAAGCCAATAATACATTAAGGGGCACTGTCTCAAAGCAGGTTGTCACATTTGTACATTTTTGCTTATCTTCCATGTAAAGTACTGGAGTGTGGATTACTGCAACCATAGTAAAGAGAAAACAGACTATTATGATGGCCTTTTTCTGTCCTCTTCTCCCCCTTGATTCCAGAGAATACACCAGTGCCACGTAACGATCCACAGAGATGCAGCACAAAAGCAGAATGCTGATGTAGATATTGCAGAAAAAGATGAATCCTGTTATTCTGCAAGCAGTGTCACCCATGGTCCAGTTGTGTCCGTTTTGCACATAGATAATCCAGAAAGGCAAGGTACTTAAATACATCAGCTCACACAATGATAAACTGAAAATGTAGATGGCAACTACTTTATTCCTTTGGATTTGTACAAACGTAAGCAGAGAAGTTAAGCAATTTGCTGGAAGGCCTATAGCAAAAACGATACTGTAAACAGCAACTAGAAGTGTCTGGCTGTCTTTGTAGGGAAATCCTGGGCAAGTGGAAGTACAATTTTTGTCTAGACAATCTTCCATTATTCTTTTTCCAGCTGGTGTTTCCTGAGAATCAGAAGACAAGGTGGAAAGTTAGCACTCCATCACTTAAAAATGTGTCAGTAAAGGTTATGGTCCAACTTGACATGCCAGTGGAGAAAGTGGGATGGGGGATGTTTGAAAGGTGCCTCCTCAGACAGGAACTGAGAAAGAGAGGGTCACATACCTCCACCTCTGAGAGTTGGACTGGAGGTCAGTGGGTATGTGGAAGCTCTCTCAAGGGGGATCTGAAATTTTTTCCCCGGACATAAAATCATCTATCTTCTTTCTGTCAGTTCCCATTCTAAAATCATACTGTAAATGCTAAAACCCCCATCATTCCTCATGCCATATATCACCTGCACCCAAAATCTCACATGGGGATCAGCCTACAAAAGTCAGGTAGATGAATATGAAGTTGTAGAGCAGCTTAGACATATTTGAAAAAAAAGCTGGATTCAGTGTTGTCCCATCTTAAGAATGACTGGAGAAGAGAATCCTCGCTGCTGTATGGAGAAGATGGCACAGTACTCAGACCTGTGACAGGACCCGAGGGAATGGCCTGAAGTGGTGTCAGGAGAGGTTTAGGTTGGATATTAGAAAAAAGTTCTTAACCCCGAGGGTGGCTGAGCTGGTGTTAACTTACAAACATGGTGGTCGCAATAAGGTCTGGTGGTGACAAGTTTTTTGCTGCCTCTGAGCATCTGTCACCTTTGGCAGAGGAGGAGGGGTCTTTTCTGGGCCACCTACCGAAGTGCTATGTAAGGGGGATAAAAAGGGTGCTTGATTTCAGGGTCAGCAGTGGTTCTCTGCCCAGACCTCATCTGTGAACTGACATACAATAGCTTGTCCTTGAATCAGACACACCTGACCAATATGAAAGCTGCTGTACACCTGCACACCACAGAGGCTCTCGGAGACCTCCCCTTCTATGGTAAAGCACAACAGGTGAGTACAGCTCATAGTCAGGCAGATGGTGACAGCCAGGGCAGGGACACGGTACAAGTCATACACCACCTCAGTTACTCATCAGCTTGTCTACCCCACACACCTCCATAAAAACACCTTCAGGAGTGGCTGAGGGTGCTCTCTCCTCCCTCCTCCTGGCTTTGCACACTTCTCTTGATCCTGTGCTTGTCTGAATATTCTGCCTTCCGTATGGCTTCCCCCAGAGCAGTCAGTGATGGTGCGGGGCAGGAAGTGGTAGAAGAATTCTGTAGACACATGGCTCCCAATGTTTGTCTTGCCTCCTCCCCTCCCACTTTTGCTCTAAGTCTCCTTGCCATGCTCAGCACCTGGGAGGGAGCCTCAGGAAGGAGATGAGATGCCTGTGGCTTTCTAAGCTACCTGCCTGGAGCAGGCATTTTTCCTTGGTGTTTGGCATATGGATTAAGCCACAGGGCTAGGGCTGAGCTGAAGAGACCTTCACCCGTAAGTGGCTCTCAGCTGCCAAGTGCGAGACCTCAACTGACAAAGTGCAGCCGTAGGCATGGATTTACATTCTAGAGTGAAAGCAAGTGCTGAAGGACTGTCCTGAAGCGTTGGCCTGTCAGCTTGGGAGCTTGTATCCTGCTCAGTAGGAATGCTCTAAGTCCCAGCGCCATATCAGGAAGGAGGAGAGGAGGCCAGCATTTGCTCCACCCCTCACCTTCTCCAGGCTCCCAGCCCTGTCCAGGGAAGAGTCTTCTTCCACAGGCCACTGCATCTACACCCAGTTTGGAGCTTCACTTGCCTCCACTCAGTTCTCCAGGCCTGCAGAGAGGTTTTCCCCTCAAACTGAAAATCACAAAGCAGCACTCAGCAATTTATGAAATTTCTCCTGGTGACATTGCCTCTTGTGTTGACACACCCTTAAGGGGAAGGAAATAACACTACAATCCACCCTGTGACTAAAGTCAACTTCTCTGTGCCTCTACACCCCTCTTAAATTGAAAGCACATTTATATCTTCTCAGACCTTTAGAGTGTAATAGTTTGATGCTTGGCTCAGCCTAGAAGATTCCCAGTTCTATCTTCCTCTGGGATGTCGAGGCTAACCTGCATCTCAAATATTTATTCAAATGGAAAACAGTAATAATTACACAGCTGAAAAAGCTATACATCACTTTCTATTAATATTTGTGATCATTTTTGGTTTGAACACCAGAACTCAAGCGATTTATCACACCCAGCAATTTTGAAGCATTTATAAAGGGTCAAATGTAGCTATGATGACAGGGATGAGCAATATCCAAGAATGCATTTGTGAGATACAAACTGTGCCAATGAGTTATCTTTGCTGCCCTGTATCTTTCAGTTCAGCAAAGCCTCTGCAAATTAGCTGTTTTCACCTTTCTGTGGCTTGTCCTGATATGCTAGGTGTCACCAACCATAACTAGGTGTTACAGCAGGTACTGGCCGAGTTCTGCATCAACAGCTCAGTGTGTTTTTGTCAGCACTCTGAGGCTTCTTGCTCTGTGGGAGTCACTGTACGAGACAAACCGCAGTTATCACGTGCATGTTTCTCACCTTCAAGATGTGCAAAACATCTCATCTTCCAGGACAAAGACATCACTTCTGGCTCAGGAAGCACCTGAGCACAAATCACTGGAAGATGGGGTAATCTGCTAAAAATTTTCTGCGTGCCTGCTCTGTATTTACACTCTTCCATTTCTAATGTTCTCGTGTTGTGTCCACACTGTTAGACAAATAGATAATTACGTTTCTTACTCCTAAAATGCAGTGGCTCCTGCTCCTCATTTGAGCCTGTTGAATTTTCTCAAGAAAAGTCTTTTCAGTAACACTGAGGAAAAAAAGGGAAGTGAAAACAAGCAGGAAAGCAAAAGGTTTTACTTTATTTATATTTATTTTTTTTTGTTATTTGTGTAGGAACTGTTCATGTGAGACTGTTTAAATTTCCAAAGGAGAAGTTGGAGTGATAAAAATAAGCCCTATTAGAAAAAATAAAAAAAGAAAATTACAGATATGGCTAAAAGGAAGAGAAGGATAAGTCAAAAAAAGCACAGTAGTTGGACAGAGACTGGTTGAAAGTCTTTAGATTAACTCACCTGAGATACACAGGGACAGAAGAAAAAAAAAGGACACAGTAAAATCCATAACATGAGTACAATTACATGAGCAAAGCACATTAATTCTTTTTTTTTTTTTATTTTCTAGTATTTTTCTGATCAGAAAAATTGCCCATTGCCAGGGATTATTGTTAGAGCCAAAAGTTTTGAGGCATTTATGGGGATATTAGGAACAATTTAAAATAACCTCTATGATGGTTAAAATTTAAACAAACTTTCCCTTCACACTTTTCTTCCTGTCTCCAGTATCTGTAGAGGAAAACAACCTGTGTGTCTTAAAGCATAAATCAGCTTTCAGTGAAAGAGGATCTGAGTTTCTCCTGAGGGGTTTTGTGTGCCTTCTGTAGTAGAATGTGGTGCTGGAAGTACTTGACACAAGAGTGCCAGCAGGATGTCAGCTGGACACTCAAATCTAATATTGAAACACATCAGTTCCCAGATGTGACGTTTATGCCGCCTACAATGCTCGTCACCAGCAATGTCACTCCTCCAACACCTGAACCTGGGCTTTTCCTTCTCATGCAGAACTTACACTACCTGCCTGTAAATTATCAACTAATAAACTTTTGTGTCTCTTAATTTGAAAGTAGGAAATTGCCGTGGATTATTTGCTCTGCTGTTCTTGAAAGCAGGAGAAGTGTTTATGATGTCTTTGAATAGAAATAGGTCATGGCCCATTTGCCCAGCAAGTCAGTGAACTGCCTTAGTTTTTTTTTCCATTATTAATAAACAAATTAGTAGAGGAAGTCACTCCTATAAGCAAATCAGCGTAAAAAGGAGAAATAGCCATGGCTCCACTTGGTTACCCATCAGACTGATCATTTTTACTGACACACACAACATAGCAGGATTTGAGGCTATATAATTTGAAATTTGAACATAAACCCATGTATTTTCAAGCAACATCGTTTCAAATTTGAATATAATATATGAATATATAATCTTGACACTATATAGTTTCAAAAATCTGTTTGGAAAAAAAAGTGTTTTAAAGCTATCTTGAGAATCCAGCCTGAGCACAACTCTATCCTAAAATAGCTTTCTTCCTCTGGTAAAGCAGGTAACCCCTCTCTTGACTAGTGCTGGTTAAAACAAGTTATGGGGCATTTGTAGGCTGAAAGCAGCAAGACCTTGGGATTAGTTATACAGCCTCAATGTTTCATTCTATACTGCAGACATGAGATATAATGCAGATATAAGCAGTCTTATAAAGATATAAAAATAAAGACGATATTTGGTAGAAGACAGAAGTTACTAATCAATTGCCTTTCAGGAAGTGAGGATCTCAGGAATCTTTCCTGATGAGGGAAAGATACTTGATTTGCCTCATGACAACGCTGTTCATAGATGTGGACTCTCAAAGACCATAGATTTTTAAATACCTCTGTGCAGGTTTTTGCATGAATCCACACATCCACTTCTCCTTTTCCATAATCTAGAAATAGCACAGTAGTACTATATGTGCTAGTTTGCTAAAATGAGCAGCTGTGGTATTACTAAGGGGAACTGTCATAATTTAGGTTTGACAAAGGACCCAGTTTAAAAAAGTGATCCTTCCCTAATCTGACTGTCCTAGTGCCACATTACACTACTTGGAGAGGGACTGCACAGGAGAGAAGAATGTCTGGTGGGTGGGAGAGAAATAGGTTGATAAAAGATCCTGATACTGGGTTTAAGATCACATTATTCAACATATATAAAAGTGGGTAACACTACTTAAATGTCATACATTGCAGATAGGGGAAGTTCACAGGTGAAAAATAGACCCCAAAATCCACCTGTACTGGATTTTTTCTCCAGTCTCATGATTCAAAGGCTGTGAGTCATGATTTTGGGACATCGGACCTTGCAAAGTTTCTCAGTCCTCCCTGAGAGCATCAGAGTGCAGCTGTTGCAGGGCAGATTTACTCCCTGGTACCTACCAGCTTGTGTGGAAAAGATCCCAGAGCCAGAGGAATGGCTCCATGGCCAGGAAAAGCATCAGGAAGCCCAGAAAAGCTGCCACAGATTTAAGGCTAAACTATAAAGCCTGTCAAGTCAAAAGGCTGAGGAAAGTGTAGGTGTTGGAGCAGTGGCAGTGAAAGTGAGCAGCTGAGAGTGGCTCTGCTTCACACCCTCTTCTTCACACCTGAAACCACCAGACACTCCAGCTCAATGACTCCCTAAAGCTATTGCAGCTTAATTGGTAGCCTTGGCAGCAGGGGCTAATTGTATATGGCTTCTGTTAAACAAGTGGCTCATTTGGAAACCCAACTGACCAAACTTTGTTACTGGCTCGTGCAGGAACTACAAAGTTTTAGAAGAAGAGGATGAGAGGGGTGATTCCCATTCCTCTCTCCTGCATCAGGGTGCTCATGGATGCTGGCTAAAGCACAGCCAAGTGCCAGCAGATTTGGCACTAGGGGCTTACAAGTGGATGGATACTGTGGTGGATTCCCAAAAGAGCAGGCTGGGATGTTGGAGAATAGGCTGGGATACTGGAGAACAGGCTGTTTTAACAAGATGAGGAGGTCTGGTTATGCTGGCACACTGTTAGAGGTGAGTATGTCTATATGCCAGATTTAAGAAAAATCTGACTTCAAGCAGCTGAACAAAAAAGCACCACAGCATGCTCCTGGAAAAGCTGGCAGCCCGTGGCTTGGACAGGAGCACTCTTCGCTGGGTTAAGAACAGGCTGGATGGCCGGGCCCAGAGAGTGGTGGTGAACGGTGCTGCATCCAGCTGGCGACCAGTCACTGGTGGTGTTCCTCAGGGGTCTGTGCTGGGACCAGTTCTGTTCAATATTTTTACTGATGACATGGATGAGGGTATTGAGTCTTTCATCAGTAAATTTGCAGACGACACTAAGCTGGGAGCATGTGTCGATCTGCTGGAAGGTAGGAGGGCTCTGCAAAGGGACCTGGAACGGTTGGATGGATGGGCGGAGTCCAGTAAGATGAAGTTCAATAAGACCAAGTGCTGAGTCCTACATTTTGGTCACAATAACCCCCTGCAACGCTATAAGCTGGGGAC